>OMLM01014089.1:0-38962 GCA_900302695.1 Helostoma temminkii | reverse complement strand
CTCGTGCACACACACATACACACACACACACACACACACACACACACACACACACACACACACACGGCTTACAGAGTCTCTTTTTTTAAAGTTCTTTTTAGCAGTACATCTGAACTGTGTGTCGCAGCCAAGCTGGACGGGATTCTGGTGGCACACAAGCATTTCAGGTTGACGAACACTCATCAAGACACAAAGTCCGATAAGTCAGAATGGTTTAACACTGACCTCGAAGTCAAGTGCAGACCAAAAAAAAAAGAAAAATCAATCATGTCCATATTGCTACTCAAGCCAGCAGAGAGCAAGCGCGGCGCAGGTGGCGCCGTGGGTCAACAGCAGTAACAGTCTGAGAGTCCAAACAGGCCGAGTGTCAGAGCACTTTCCAAGCTGAGTTCAAGTGACCTCAGGAGAATCATAACAGGTCGGGCAGCCATCAACAGCGTTTTCTAAAAGGGCAATGACTTTTTCCCCCTTCAGTAGTCACCCTCACTCACTTACCATAGCTACACCCCCTCTCCCCACTCGTTCATCCTCACATTCACTGTCTGTTTAACACAACTCTCCAAAAGTGTTCAGCTCATACCCAAACAAGAACAAAGCTGAAAATATACAGGAATTTTCATGCACTGGGGAAAAATGTCCTGAACGTGTAACAAACCAGAAAAGAAAAAGATCCTTCAGAGAGAAGATTGGGCTCAAGTCAAGGTTGTTTTAAAGCCGACAGCTCCAGGTTGTCCAAGTCAAACACAGAATCCTCTTCATATTCTCTGGATCTTGTCAGCAACAACCACAGGGTTCTCTTTGCGGATCTTAGCAGCAGCTTCAGCTTTGTAGTCATACGGACAGTTGTGCTTGTCAGAGTAACGGTGGAGTCCACAGAACAGGTTCCCGCAGCGGCAGTCGAAACCTGGGATGCCACAGCAGAGGACAGAGGCAAATCAACAACAGGTGCTCACAAAGATAAAGCAACATGAAGCACAGAAATTAAGAGTTTGGGGGTCTTTTAGCAGACAAGTTAATACACCTCTCCTGGATAACTTCAGTCACTTCAAAAGTATGTATACATTAGTCAAATATGCATTTTTCAAACTCATCGATTGGCTTTTCTGGTACATCAAATGAAATCTAATATATATCTAACATGAATCAACTAAGAGAACTTTACAATTGTCCGTGTCATTTCCTCTTACCTGTAAGGCCAACCTTCTTGCGGCACATAAAGCAGCGGTTCTTCTTAGGTTTGGGGGGCTCTGGGCTCTTGGACTCTTCACTGCCAGCAGTGGAGGGGTGGGAGGCTGAAACTGTGGGCTGACTCACCACTGGAAACAGGAGAAGAACACTTCAATTAGCAAAGTATATCTTTAGGTGCTGCCAGATTATAATCTTTAAAAGAGCTACTGCCTAATAATGTTTACTCAAACTAAAAACATTCACAAAATACATTTTGATTGTCTTGTGGTATACTGTACACCTGGGGCCACAGTACCACCACTGCCCTGCTTGTTTTCCTCTATGGGTATGTTCTATGCTTCTAATAGACTGAATACATCGGATCTAGGTGTAAACTATCAAACTTCCCAGTCATACTTAAGACTTCCTGACAATAAAAACAAAAACATTCTACTGCTAATTATAATATTATAATTCACTGGTCCATTTTTGTTACCCACCTGGCTCTGTGAGCTCTACTTTACTTCCTGATGCTTCTTTCTCCTCACAGGACAATTTCATCTCAGTCATCTGTTGTGTTACAGAAATGGGCGTTGAACCCCCACTGTGCAGGATAAAACAGGATGTAATTAAATTAAAAATCAGATTATGTGAGAGTAAATTAATGTAGTGACAATATTTTGTTTATGACAGAAGTGAATGAATGACGTTCACAAACTCTGACATCTGCTAATGGTTTTATAAATGTCAGAGCCCTTGGACAAAGCCAAGCAACCATGTAACTCACAAATTAAACCCATTACACAGTATTCATGCTGTGCTGTCAACCTTATATTTCAAAACTGCAACCACTACAAACATTTTTTTATAGGTAGTATTATACAACTTTAGGGGATCCCCTCACCTCAGAGGCTTGTTGGCTTCAGCAGAAGCAGCAGCTTCAGCCGCCTCCTCCGCAGCAGCAACGGCAGCAGCTGCAGCATTATTCAAGGTAGCCTCTAACCTCTGGATGGCAGAAGCCTCAGCTGTGGGGCCACTGCTGCTGCCTGCGGGGGAACATTTCACAACATTACAGTCAGACACTGGAGACAAAAGCAGTGGAACTGCAGGCAGAGGACGGGTCTCTTAGCGGCTCTTACCGACAGCACTCAAAGAGCTAACTCCTCCATTGTTTTGTCTTGACAGGTGCTCCTTGTGGCACACTGAGCACATGCCATTAGTCCTAGGGTTGCCATAGAAACCACAGCCAGTGGCACAGAGCATAGGAACTGGGCTCTGATTGGTCTCCTGGGCCATAGTTATGTCTGCTGCCTGGTGAGATGCCCTAGAGACACAAACAAGATACACATTGGATTTGATGAATGTTTGTAGCATTATCTCTTATTTAGCTACATTACCATAAGCTTGTATTTGCCTCATAACATCATAAAATCAACATCTGTAAGTGAGAATATCACTTGGGGGGTGTATGTCATCAGTACCACATGGAGGAACCAAAGAGGAAGTTACCCACTTTTTCAGGTGCAGGTGAAATTGTAACAGATTCTTCCTCCTCTGCCCCAAACCTCACCTTCACACGTGTCTGCAGTGCTTTGTGCAGCTCACATGGACTCGTGCATGATGGCTTTCCTTTTTTTTTTTTTTTACAGGGGCCAAAGTGACAGTGATCTCAAAGCCACCTGCCTATACACGAGTTCCCTTCTTACAGCTAGTCTATCAGTGAGCTATTTTTAGATCACCTCAGGAGTCCTGTGAGCAGCGCTGGCATCTTGCCAAGATTTGTATCCTCGTCACACGAGGTTTCCCTTCAAAGATATCACCAGGTCTCTCAATCACGGGAGACAGAGACTGCCAAATCCCACAGAGACCGAACATAAATTTATTAGAAATTCTGACATGGATACAAAACCTTGGCACAATACGTGTAAGTTAAATCGCAGAAACAACGTTCATCACCAAAATAAAATCAAATCCGAGGCAATGACTAATGTTACTAGTAGCTTGCTAACATCTATCTCGCCACCTGTCTAATGTCATTCGGAGTCTCGATAACATCCATAACGGTATTTCTACATAGATGTGGTCAATGGAGATGGTTTAAGGAATCACTTTAATTCATCCCGGTTGCAGTCCTCTGCTTCCTGACAAACACCGGGCCACAGCCGAGTCACTTCAGCAAATCCACTGAGTCATGCTAGCAAGCTAATGGCTACTGCTAGCTTTGCTGTCCCAAAAACTAGCGTAACTATATTACATGTCACAAAGCAACAGTCACTTTATTATTTTATCAGTCGAGTTATAGAGATCAAATAAAAAGTCACAACCATAGCTCGACGCGGTTAAGGCCACTTTCTGATATACTAACGATAGTTAAACGTTAGCCATAACAACCGTGTGAGCAGATTCTCGTGATTTCGCTAATGATAGCATGCTAAAGGTTAGCGTTAGCTAAAACCTGAAAAGCTTTGTGTTCTTTGTTTTTGTTCCTACCCAGACGAATAGCGCATCTTGACATTAACTTATAACAACAAATCGTTATGTGTATTAAAATGCATAGTAACTTCGAGAGTTAAAAATGCTCAGTAGACACTTTAAGTAATCGTAAAATCTTGATATAAGCATAAAGATTGCGTTAACTTCAGCAAGTTCTACTTACAATGGAGGCGACGTAACAGATTAACGTTAGCCAGGTTTAATACACGTTTTAATACTCTGTCTTGAAGCTAACGCAGTGCACACGTCGGTGTTAAAAAACATGTTTATGCTTAGGTACTTATCACACAAAGTGACACAAGACGCTGGATTTCTATGTAACTTACATCCTCGCAGATGTATAAGAAAAGTTTTCAGCTACATGTGACAAACGCAACATTTCTGTAATCCCCGCTAAATTAGCCGACTAAGCCAATTTTACATTAATGTCGATGGTGATCACTGTTAGCTAAACTGTGACTCAAGATTGTTTACATTACAAACAGTATTAGTGTTTTAACTTTACTATTCAGAAACTCCGAAACAACCACTTAACAGTTACCATAGCTGCCCCGGATTAACATTAACTATTTGACTTACCTTATGTATCAAAGAAACGTTGCTGTGTTTTATTTTGTCTTGAACCTTGCTAGATTAACAACACTAAACTGACTTTGGAGCAATCTAACGAAGGCCAAAAGAAAAGTCGTTGTATGTGCCTTTCCTTTCGGTCTTCACTCCACCTGGGAGCTCTGCTGGCTGGCTTCGCTGACGTCCTCAGCTGATTGTTGTTCTTCTTCTACTACTTCTTTTTCCTTCTACCGCTTCTTCTTCGTGGCACTCATACTGATTGAGCCTAATGAGGACGAAACAGACACATAGCGCCTTCTACAGCATGGGAGTGTGCAGAGTCATGACGCCTATTTTCCTAGCTGTTTAATAAAGAACAAGAAGTGCAATAAGCAGAATCATATTTCCTAACGCTGTCTATGTAGTATAACATTTTCACTCCCTTCTGAGTGCTCTTGAAATTATTTAAACCTCATTCCTGTCCTCAGGACAGGCTCAGGTTATTTCTCTTGTCTCTCTCTGTGAATTATATTTCAGCCATATGCAGCGTATTGTCATAACCATGTAAAGCTATCCTTCTTCAGTCCTCTCCTCTTTACAGTGTCCATGAGGAAAACTCTGATCATGTGACTGAAGGCAGGAGTGACGTCATTAATGATTTCAGAGTAATACTGAACATTAAATCTGCTCTTCTGCCAGGCAGGACAACAGTATAGCTTGAGTGCTGCTGTCGTTTAGGTAAAAATCAATGGTGGTGGTGCTTTAGAGTACTTTTACCATTAGGCTTTGACTGCAATTTCCTCTGTCTAATCTTATTCTCTCTATTTTATGTGTATAGCTGGTATATCTTACTGAAATGAACATTTATTTTGACATTATCATATGACTGTTTACTGAACAAGCCTACATATAAGAAACATCAGTCGGCCCAAAGGTTAGTGGCATCCCTTGGAAAGTGTGAATGTTTTAAGAGACTGCTGTTCAATTTCATGATTGTGTAATACTAAATAGGCTTCATTATTCTACCCCATCAAATCTAATAGTCTATCTTTTTCTTCCTTTTTGTTCTTTAGGCACATATGACCAGTTCCATGTGTCACAACATTAAGCTTGTTTGTTATGCTAATCACTAGGACATTAACAAAAACAAAGAACCATAGTGGCTGGTGTATTGTACAGCTCGGCTAAGAACCTGTAGCCATTACCCTCTCAAAAAGTTCAAATTGCTGAAAACTAAAACTATATGAAAAGAATAATTTTAAAAACAAGTCCTAAAAATGTGAAACCTTAACAGGAAAAGGAAGCGGAGTCCAGATCACGTGACCGCTAGTTGTCATGAAAACGCATTCGAAACAGATGCGCTCGACCAATCACATGCACGCAGAATCAAGGGCGCAGCGAATCAGCTTGAAGTGAACGAGGATTTAAACCTAGACGCTGAACCTTAAAACCAAATTGCTTTTTTCTCCATTACGATTCAGAGTGTTTTTGTTGAAGCAACGCACGTTTGGAAATGGCTCTTCGAGTAACTAGAGTAAGTACTTCAGCTGCTGTTTAGTTTGTATTGTTACTTATATATTGCGAAAGTGTTGAAGAAAATGAGAGAATTTGTTCTGTGGAGCTTTATAACAAATATCTACCAAATTTAATTCCCTCGTGCGTCGATATGCGGGCTGCTTTGCTGTGGCCCTTCTGACTTATGAGATTACAAAAAATATCAAGTAACTGCTACAGCGTTACGCATGCAATATTACCCAGAATAAGGTTGGCCTTATACTCTTATTTTGCAGAACCGTTTAGCTTCTACCAGGGCTGACCTCGGTGGAAAGGCCTGCACTGGGCCAACACTGAAGCCTCGAGCGGCGCTTGGCGAAATCGGAAATATCGCAGTTAACAAAGAAGCACAGAAAAAGGTAAGGTGACTTTTTTTTAAATATAAAATTTGTTGCTTATCGGACATGACAAGGCTGACCTATTGTCTTGGATAATTTTTAAATACTATAAAATTAAATGCACTGTAAGCATTTAGTCCTAATGAAAAAGTAACTGGGGGTCAAATTGAATATTCTCAACATCCATAAAGTCTTGCAAGTAAGCCTCTTTAGTACAATAGCTAGCAAGAGAGCTAAACTGAGGCCTAAATGTAGTGGAGCAATAGGGAAGGAAACAGGCCTATGCCAGTACTTCAATATGCACTTTTAAAATAAATGACAATTCCATTATGTTTAATGTGTTAAATTGTGAAGTAATATTAAATTAAAACTCATTTGTTCAGAGTTACTGAAAATGGTGTCTTTTTAGAATGTGAAGACAGAGGCCACTAAGAAGACCAAAGTCACCACAAAAGTGGAAAAGGTGGCTGTTGAACAACCAAAACCAAAAAATGTTGTTCCTGTTAAACCTGAGCCTGAGGTGAAGGTAAGCATATGCCAATGGTAACTATAACAATTTCAGGCCCAATGTCTACTGGGTGTGGTGCTTGTACTCAACTCATGGTGGCATTCCACTGTTTCAGGTTCAATCTGAACCAGCATCCCCCACACCAATGGAGACCTCTGGCTGTGAGCCTGCAGACCTCTGTCAAGCATTTTCTGATGTCATGCTTCATACTGCGATCAGGGATGTGGATGCAGACGACTATGACAACCCAATGCTGTGCAGTGAATATGTGAAAGACATCTACAAGTACCTCAGACAGCTAGAGGTATGTGACCTCTTCAAATTAACTTCATATTCAGTGTCTTGTATTCCCTCCACCTGTCATTAATTCATAGTCTCTTGTAGGTTGAGCAGAACGTTAAGCCCAGCTATCTGCAGGGTCAGGAGGTGACTGGCAACATGAGAGCCATTCTCATTGACTGGCTAGTGCAAGTGAGCCTGAAGTTCCGTCTGCTGCAGGAGACAATGTACATGACTGTGGGAATCATTGACCGCTTTCTTCAGGTGAGTTGTTGCCTCAAACCTTGATCACTACAATGCATGAAATCCAGTTTTCACTATAGCAACGTTGTAATGTATTGAACACCACCTGGTTTCTAATCTCCAACAGGACCACCCAGTCCCCAAGAAGCAATTGCAGCTGGTTGGCGTTACCGCCATGTTCCTTGCTTCCAAATACGAGGAGATGTACCCCCCAGAGATCTCAGACTTTGCATATGTGACCGACAGGGCCTACACCACAGCCCAGATCAGAGAAATGGAGATGACAATCCTGCGGGTTCTAAAGTTCCAGCTAGGCCGCCCTCTTCCCCTGCAGTTCCTCAGAAGAGCCTCTAAGATTTATGAGGTTTGTAGTGTAATGCTAATTTTGTGTGGGTTTTTTTTTTCTTTTTATTTTCATCCACCTGCTAAATCACTCCCAACTTTTCTTTACTACCAGGTAACTGCTGAGCAACACACCCTAGCAAAATACCTCTTGGAGCTCACCATGGTTGACTATGAAATGATTCACTTCCCACCTTCCATGGTGGCAAGTGCTGCTTTGGCTTTAACCTTGAAGATCTTGGATGCTGGGGAGTGGGTGAGTGGCTTCAACTTTAAGTCTAATCTTGTTGGTGCAACTGGAGCATTTACCAAACTAGCTCACAAGTTTAGTGCCAGGATCACTGGACTTGGGCTTAATATCCCTCAAAGTAGACATTGACTTGAATTTTGTGGGTAACCCGGTCTGAAATGCCTCCCCAGGATGTGACACTGCAGCACTACATGGACTACACAGCAGAGAGTTTGATTCCTGTGATGGCACACATTGCCAAGAACATTGTGAAAGTCAATGATGGGTTGACCAAACACATGGTAAGTATCAAGATGTGTGGTTTCCTCCAAAGGAATGGCAATTATTTTTAAACTGGAATAACCCTTATTCAATGTATCAATGGTAACTGCTGTAGTGCTGACAACTGTTGTTCTGCTTATGTCACTGACACTCCGGTAATGGCTTGGTGTAGTCTGATCTGGACACCTAATTAAAAGTTAAATCAAATGTAATTTTGACATGCTTCATCTTACAATCTTGGTTCTATTGCAGGCTGTCAAAGGCAAATACTCCACTTCAAAGCAGATGAGGATTGCCACCATCCCACAGCTCAAGTCTTCAGTGGTGAAGGATCTTGCAAAGCAGCTCACTCAGTGAGATGACTGTTTGGCACAATGTGCTGGTTTGTACAGATGTAATTTAAAACTTGTCATGACTGAAGAATCGGCACACTAAGGACAATATCTGGTTTACATGTTTAACCAGCTGAGACTCAGTACTTGCTGACGTTTTTCCAAAGAATACAACAAGTTCATTTTCTGAAAGCTGGCCTTGCATTCATCTTGCAGACCTAATTGGTGCACAGAACCTCACTACCATGAGACTCAGCCAGCAGTGACCATTTTGAATCAGTTGTTTACAGAATGTCTCTAACAAAGTGAGCTGACAAATATTGCCTAAAGTACCCTTGAATGCTAAATATTTAGCACTCATGTTGCCACAATCCAACACTAGTCACCTTCCTGGTAAAGGATTTTGTTAACTTGCAGCTCAGAATCTAAGCCTTGTTGCATGCTTTCAGAAAGGTCAGCATGTAGGTCCAGTGGATGTGTGTGGGCCCCCTTCAGCCTTTTAATGTGTTCCCTAATGTTTACAGTGGATGTGACATGTACAGCAATACTTTTTAAATGATTTTACATTCTTAAATGTCTTGTTCTTAAAGCCTTTATTAAATGGTTTTTACCAGAAATTGACTCCTTGTCATGACTCTCTTACCACTAGAGGCTGCTATAGGATCACATTTCAGACCATATGCAAGTCTAGAGTATTGCAGACAACACAGGTTCAAAGGAATTACACTTAGCTCTACTTAGAGTCAGTCTAATAGCACCACTAACATTCTCAGACAAAACTGGTTTCTTAACATTACATCTTTATATGGGCTCATACTACTATGCATCCCTTTACATTTAACTAAAATTGGTTAAACACACTAAACAATTGAAAACGGCCATTCATACTGAACATCTAGTAGTGGTACCAGACTCTAAACAGCCTTGCTGTTAAATTGTGTAATTTACCTACCTACCATACCTTTATGACAACTTGTTCTAGCTGGGTAGAACTTTATACACTTAAAAGTTTGGTGCTGACATTACCTTTCCAGACAACAGTTTTGCTAACTGTTGACAAAGTACTTAAACATGCTTTTTCAGTCCTGGAAAAATCTCTAATCTGTTTGTTCAGACAAGCTGCCACAGTTGTGATAAATGGCTGCTTATCCAGGGAACTACAGATAGGGCAGCACTCTGTTGCCCCTACTGTTCTCTTTAGCTACTAAGTCTTTGCCATATCACTGACTTCTCTGTGCACAGCTACCCTGGTCCAATATTCACACTGCACATCAAAATGTCAAACATACAGTTTATTATACAATATGTCTTATTAAACATTTCTCACACTGAAAGTCAGTGGCAGTATTTTGTGATGGGTTAAGCTTTTTCAGTATGTGTGTAAATTTTTTTTAAAGTTGTGTTGGTCTTAATTACATAAAATAAAAGCACAGTTAATTGGTTTTGGCCATAAATAGCAGGCACAGAATCATTCACTTTGTAATCCAGGACATCAATGGAGAGACAAACATTTTGATAAATATAAACTATGTGCAAATGTTTAATTCTTCATCAAGAAATGTATCTTGTCTGCTCTCATGCTCCTGCTGTGCAGATGTGGCTACTTTTGAAATGGCACAATGTACATGATCAAATTGATATTCATGTAAAGTAAATAAAAATCTTAATTATACATGAACTTATTTAGTAGTCATGAGAGGAAACATTTTCTGGAGCAAAGTTCCCAGATTAAATGTGGAGAATTGTTTTTGACGTAATCGGACTTCACAGTCACTGCTGGACAAATTCTTGATCACATTGCATTTGCATAGATGAAAGAAATCAGAACATGATAAAAGATTGAAAAGCTTTAATTGCTTTTGTGTTTTGGGATGTCTGTTCCACTCTAGTGAACACCGTATCTTTCTTCACATTCGACACAGACGATCCACCTGGATTCAAAGATGAACTGTTTGGGAAAGGCACACAGCTGCAAGCTGATGAAGTGTGAAAAAAAAAAGCTTAAACTTACTATTTAATTTTAAAATCAACTTTAGAGTTGGCCTGAAACTCAATATTCATTAGGTGCTCCTATCCAATAATAAAGATCTATATAATAGAGCACTGTGCATTGTGGGGAAAGTAGTCCATCCATTACAGCTATCACCACAGCAGACATTTTTAGGTGTCATAGTGGGAAACGCATGTTACTAATAACATTAACAATGGCTCCATTCTATTTAAATATACATTATAGGAATGGGAAACTAATGAAGGCTGATAACTTTATACTTTATTAATTCTACATAAGTTTCAATGCCATGTATGTATGTATGCAAAAGATCCTTGCAACTTCAATTACATCAGCTCACGCCACAAGTATTTAAAGCTAATGGACTAAGCAAAGTGGGTGCTATTATCTATTTAACCCCTTCACAGCTGAGACCTTGAGGGAAAAAGGCCCCCCACCAATACCATGCATCCCCAGGGGAATGCCCAGAAAGCTTTGCTGTACAGGACCACCTGCCATCTGGATGATGTGAGTCACTGTGTCCATCACCAGGAGCATAAGGCCGTCGCTCCAAAGGCCTGCTGAATAACAGCTTGACCACATCTGTTGCTGCAGAGGCCGAGACTAGAAATCATTTGCTGCTGAAAGGGGAAAAACATTATTTGGCACATTGGGAGTTTGGGTTTATTGAAGTTCAGGCATAGAGTTCATGCAGTGAAATATGAGAGGAGGCTCCACATAAAACATCAGTGGTGCTTTCACTGTCTTGTGATTTAGAAATGTAGCCAAACCGTGCTTTGATAGTTTCAGAAGTTATATAATGCTAAATTGTTTGACACAACACTGGTGTGAGATTCTAGGCCGTGCATCTATGTTTTACCTGACATCATGACACCTTCATAGCTCATCTCTCATGTCACATCAGAGACACATGATTACTATGTTCCTATATCGTGGAAAGCAGGGCTTTTAAACCTGAGAATTCATACTCGGAGGCTGAGGTCACGACTGGGCAACCATATCAGTTTACAAGACAGATTCCTCCTGTGCAGGGCTCCAAACCATACACTTGCAGCTGCCTGGAACACTATTTGGCCTTTCTGACAGAGATTCAGCTTTGTGACATTTATTATGATGGAAAATTGAACAAAGTGGATGTGTAGTTCAAGACAACTCAGCACTTCAACAGTGAAGCACCACATTTTGTAGGAAGCTTCAAAATGCTCAAAAGGCCAGAATCACCCAAATTACAAGAAAAGAATTGTGGGATTGAGCCATGCAAATAGTTTTGGTTTGTGCAGGGTTAAAGAATGACCCTGTAGCGTTTCATTTGTGGATCTAAAAACACTTTGTCTATTACTTGCAGCACACCGATGTTTCAAATCAATGAGCAATTGTGAACTTCTCACTTTAAACGTGTTTCTTAACCCGATTTAACTGAATATAATAATATAAGTGACGACAATCTACAATTGCACAGACTTGATTTCCTTAAAAGATCTTGAATGACACTCGGTGACAGCAGTTTGATTATGGTTATTTATTTTTGCACCTTTAGCGTCTTTAAAGCCAAAGTACTTCTGTCCTTTTCCATGTTGATTCAAGCTCTCCCCATTAAGTGAATTTGCCAGTCAGCACTGAGGTCCAGAAAGAATGCAAAGCTTGGCTTCAGTCTGAGCATTTCAGCAACACAGATCTCACCCACAAGAGGATTGTCCAAGACCTGAGTCAAAAATTTGGACCTTCTCCCCAGTCTAAACATCGTCCAAGATGGCCAGGGATTTAACAAGTGCACCCTTCACAATGATTCAGTGCCCATTCTCACCTCCAGTTCACCAAGTCTGTGTGTCTCAATTCAATAATGACAAAGTCAAACAAACAGCCGGCTCGTGGCAGCACTGTTAGGGTTTCTGTGGGGTGCTAATAGCTTGGCGGGCGGCGTGCAGAATGGCCTGCAGGCTAGAGAGTGGAGTGAAGCACAAATAAACACAGGGGTCATTCATTTTCACAATTTATAGATTTTCAAATAAAAAAATATGTGCTTCCCGTACTTTACTGACCTTTGACGCTCGGTGTCACACTGAGGAAAGAAAGGCTCCCATTGTGGCCTGAACAGTGGAAGTGTTGAGCCAGGTGCGAATCGGATTTTCTCCAGACCACCTTAACCTCTCTGTGTGCAGCTCGGCTTCTGACAGCAGGAAGTCATCTTCTCCTCGCGGTCAAGGTCACATTTGCATGTTTGCTGAATTGTCACGCACAGGAGAGCGAGTGTTTTTCTTTCAAAGCGCTGCTTTGTGACGTGACTGCAAAAGGTAAACGAGAATGTTTACATGTTTCAGTGGAGATAAAGTTAAAACTTTGTACTGTGTGCTTAATTGTGTGTTCTGTCCTCTGTATTATGTCAGTGTGTGTGAAAACAAGCTTGCATCAAGGTCCATAGAGCTTTTTTCTTTTCTTCACCAGCTTATTAAATAATTTTACCTTTAAAGTGTTATCATTCATGTTGGATGTCTATGTTAATCTATTTTTAAATTGATGCTGTTTAGGGCAGTTTATCTTTTCAGAGCTTTTTATTTATCTTTTTATCTAGTGCTGCTTTGAGTACAGTGTAGCTGCAGCACTTTTGGTTTCATCCATCTCCATCTCATTCTGTTCTCTGTATCTTCTTCTGTCACACCAACCTCATCCATGTCCTCCTTCACCGCATTCACGAACCTCCTCTTTGGTCTTCCTCATCTCCTCCAGTCTGGCAGCTCCATCCTCAGCGTTCTTCTTCCAGTATACTCCAAATCCCCTTCGGCCCATCCTACCTGCACTGTCCTTCTAAAATACTCATTCCTAATCCTGTCCAGCGACTTCAACTCTGCCTGCTCCAGCTCCGTACAGAACAGCTGGTCTCACTGCCATCTTGTAAACTTTCTCTTTCACTCTGGCAGATACCCTTCTATCACCCATCACCCCTGACACAATTCTGCACCAACTCCACCCAGCCTGTATTCTCCTCTTCACTTCTCTCCTGGACTCTCCATTACTCTGAACCACCTCTACTCCTTGCGATCACATCATTCCACTAAATTTACACATATGTACTCCTTCTAATGCCTACTTACTTTAATTTCTCTTCTTTCCAGTGTGTACGTCCATCTCTCCAGATTCATTTCAGGTTCATTTCACCACAGATCACAATGCCATCTGTAAACATCATAGTCCATGGAGACTTCTTGGGAAACTTGTTTGTGAACCGCATATCTGATTCTGCAAACGTTTTACACCAGTAGACTTTTTGTTTTTCAAAGTAAGAAACCAGCCCATGATACTGTAAGATTTTTAGAGGTAGAGGTTGAAAGGTTGCCATATACGAACCATCAGCAAAGTAGAATTTCTGGTATTCAGGTCAAATTGTATTTCAGTCGGATCACTTGGTAGGCAACCTGCAGCATTCCCAGTTTGAGTCCGTCTGGCGACCTTTGCTGCGTGTCATACCCCTCTCTCTTTTCCCATGTTTCCTGTCTGCCTTATTTGTACTGCAAAAATGTCCAAAAATATATCTTTCAAAAACAGTTTTTCAATCAAAGATGAATGAACATATACTTCCTGATTTAGTTTGGAACCAAATACAATTAAACTTGACACAGACACCGTCCTGACTTTGCATTCAGATGCAGTAGCAGCAGCTCAGTCGTTCCCCTCCTCTGTGCTGGGCTGTAGTCTGACTGGCTGTGAGGAAATTCTGCCTGGCCTGCTTGCCATATGTAAGGCAAGGAAGCTTTACTTATATAGATAAGGACAAAAATAAGAGCACATTATAAATACACATGTGAACACCCAGAAACATGTTCTAAAAAACAGGCAGACCTGCTGACTCTTTCTCTCAGTGACTAATTTAAGAATAAAGCCAGTCTTTGAACAATTTTTTAAATCTTACTTGTGAAATGTATCCCACCTTCCTCCCCAGTGGTCACGTACACAAAATTTTAATGTTCGCATTACATCACACTGACTGAAACAATAATAGTCTGTACTTTTTGGATGTCACACTGTTCCCTGTATTTTAACCTGACCTCATTGTTCAACATAATAATCGCTAAAGTGCTATTAAGTTAATGTTGCCACGCACCGTGACTATCAGAGGTTACATCACACCGCTCTACTCAGAGGGAACTGTGCCAGTGTTTGTGTTTTGATTTACGAGATCGGCAATAATGAGAACGAGACAACCCATGAATCTAGTGCTCGGTGTTGTGATTGGAGACGGAAAGAAAGTCCTGAGTAACAATAGCACAGTTTAAAGTAACGTAAGCACTCAGAATAACTGTGTTTTAAAGATGCCTCCTGGCATCTACAGTACACTGTAATTTGACCTGTTTGGTGACTCAGGCTGCCTGGCAAATGTCGCCTGTGAGCTGTTATGAATCCTCAGTGGGTTGGGAGGAGGGGAGCTACTGCTGCTCCTGCTGACACATTGTAAATCAACTCTGGGGTCACTTGGCCATATCCTTTGTTGTCTGCATGTCACACAGAGATTGACAGAGACTGTCCGCTACCGGACTCTGGCTGCTTCTTGCACAAACCTTTTCAGCATGAATCCAAGTCTGTACTCTGGTTGTTTGTTTTGCTAATTTTATTGTATTATTTCAATATAAAGCTTCATGGGTGTCGACCTGCTGTTGAAAGAGTGAGAAAGAGAATTTAATGCAATACTGTGCTGCTTTGGTGATAAACACTAACATCAGCCTAAATCAAGTCAAATCAGCCACATATCAAAAAGGTAAGTTAACACGTACATCCAACTAAACAATTTCATTTCTGTATATAACTAGAAAAGGAATATACATAAGGGAATACTGAATCTATATTCACATTATACATATTAGATTCACAACTGAATGAAAAACTGAACTGATTTCAAGTCCATTTACTCAATGAAAATGCACTGCATGAATGTATATTGTGCGATATACCATAAGCTGTTGCAAAGTTTTGCTTATGCTTCCAACTATAGGTGTTAACAAATCAAACATGAAGGTTTTTGTGTTGAACAACGCTGTGTTATCGCGAGTACACTGTTGGGTAAGCACTTTGCTAAATTAAAAAGGAGTCTTTTCCCTCAGCTTTCACCACATGACGATGAGCTCCTCCTCTGAAAGAGTACTTTGAAGACTGGTCATGACTCACGAACGCTTGCATAATTACATCATTTTTCACACAAAATGACACTGAATTGATATGACTAGATTGTAGAGCTCTTACCTTGTTGAAACTGGGCACCTTAGACAGATAATGCATGTTGTCTGAGGAATTTCTTTGCTTTGCTGTGGTGAAATTCTGTGCGACTGCTGGGGCATCCTCGCTCAACAATGTCAAGAAATGAATGAATAATACTGCTGCAGTTTATCATCAGCTCTTTGTTTAGGAGATAAACCCACTTTCCTCAAAACACAATTATGTGAGGTTACATTTTGTTGTTCTCGTGTTTTCTAGTAGTTTGGTCCATCATCCCACACACACAGGAACCGTCAGGGACTGAGCAGCAAACAGAAGCACAGTTATTGATTATATCAGTCAATAGAGGCTAGTTTCCTCCCTGACTATTATACTAATGCACTTAGGGTGAATGTCCCGGCTAGCCTTGCAGGCCAGGTTATAAAGTGCACCAGGGCTCCTAAATTATTCACAAGGACCCTTCACCAGCTCTAGGCCTCCATTAGAGACTGCAGGGGAAGAGGGTGATGACGATGATGTCACCCGGCCCCATGGAGCCAGACAGGGGCACCTGGGACTGAGTGATAGAGTCAACTGTGGGGGGCCACAGCTCTGCCGGAAGAGCCTGTCTGAGGAGACGACTGTTCCACCTCCGCAGGTCACCAACGTGGTGGTCAAGTGGGAATGCTGTGAACATGTGCATGTCTGTAAATACAGGCTTATGTAACCGTGGTTCATAATGACTGATGGTGACTGAAGGAGAAAAAACAGAAAAGCATTTCACAACAAGAGACTCCCCAGTTCAGCACTACATACTAAAATTATACCTTTACAGAGAGGAGACTAATTACAGGAAAAAATTAGGAACGCTTATTTATTAACACTGTGAACTATACTGTATTATCTGATGATCCATAGAAAAGTGCCCCATTTGGTGTTTGATAATGAGAGTGCTACAATTTTAGTAGGTGCAGGGCCAGCTCTTTGCATAGGCGATATAGGCAGTCGCCTAGAGCGTCACATGCTGGTGGGAACGTCGCTGATAGATCTCATAAGTCAGGTATCTGCCATGTGTAACTGTTCAACTGTAGTGCAACCTAATGAGGCAAAATCACACGTAGGTAATCATAAATATTTGTGCTATCTTGGTGCAAGTAGTGGTCTGCAGGCAGCAGCTGTTTGTCCTTTTCTGTCTGCATTCAGCTGCATGTTACTGCTTGTAGAAGCCCTTAGCGCGTTCCTCTTCAGCACCACTCTCCGAAGCATGTATGTTCAGCCAATTATTTGTGTTCTCTGATACACTGCTATGTTGTTATTATTATACTGCTAATGTGTGCTGCAGTTAAACGTTGTTGCTAATTAAAAGCAGATCAAATTAATTCAAGTTTAATTATACAGTGAGTTCATTGTGCATATGAAGTAGAACGACACAACAGTTAATGTAATGCAGTGGTGTAACAGTTTGGATGTACTGTATGATGAATCCAGCTGCAGGTCAGGACACAAACAGCAGCACCACCACCTCCAGCACAGCACCTAAGTATATATTTAGTGTATATATTTATCTCAGCAGTGGGGGAGCTTGCAAATTGTTATCTGACCTCCAAAATAACTAGAGTCGGCCCTGAGTAGGTGTTCACAATGGACCCATTCAACCACCTAAGTGACCACTAGCGGAACCCCCACACGACAGCTCCTAAGAAACCATTAATACCTAACCTCTTAATCTTTTCAATGATCACTTGAACCTCTTTTAAAGCTTCTAATCACTTTAAACCAAGGGAAGTCACATCCACAGCACACACCACAGATTATGTGAGTAATTTCGATTGACATGGACGCATCAGCATATATATAAAAGTTTGGGGTCACTTAAAAACGTTCTTGTTTTCAGTGAGGACATAAATGTTTTCAAGGTTTTCTAATGGTCAACTAGCTGTTGAGACTCCTGCCACAGGAACGCAGGACTGTTTGCTGATGATGAGCTTCAGTAGGTCTGCTGCTTTAGCTCATTAAACATTTAATTATGCAAAGCTCACTTAATGTCCCAACACAGTATTTCTACTGGGTTGAGGTTCGGGACTTTGACTAAATTACTTCTCTAAGACCATTGCTTATGTCTTTCCAGCTTCCCACTGTGTTAACACACACCTGCACAACTACTGATGATCATTTATTCAAGGGCTGATGATTAGCAGCATCTGGCTGCAACTTTTCTTCTGTAGATGTTCCTCACTTGTACATTAAAAGAGCACAAACCTTGAAACAGTTGTGTATTTCCCACCTGACCTGTGCAAATCAATGAGTTATTCTTTTATTTTTATTTATTTATTTACTTCACTTCTTGAAAAGTTCCAAAAATGATGGACTACTAATGAAAAAAATACAAAGATTGCAGATTATCCTCTTCTGGTAGTTTTAAGCATCCTTATAGCAGCAGACTGTTGTGTGGGGCCTAATGGAAATTCAGATTGAAGTGATCCACAGCGAAATGCAGCCACCCCTTGTCACTCCTGCTGTCTGGCCTCTGAATGTCAACACCACTTGGAGATATACGAGAGCAGGTGAGGTGGAGGAAAGCCTGATGGAATTTACTCTACTGAGAGTCCTTCTGCCACACACAAGGACCGAAAAAAAATCATTAACTGGTTTTTCCTGGAAGATGTTCTGCTGACTTGTACCAATGACAGTAATGTATTCTTTGAATGTATTCTCACTCCCACTCGTTACACTGTGAACCCAGAGAACCCTTGTAAGAGGCTATGAATGATGAAAGGAAAAACCATGACAATTTAACTTGAGCAGTAATATCAAACTCCAAGCAGTGTCCTGCTGATAATCAAAATGTAAAGGCGCATGAAATAAGCCATGCGTCTTTTCAGCGTAGTGTGAGGTATTTCTGCTCTCCTGCTGGTCTGCTTCTGTGTCATTTCTGGGAAGTTCACCTCATAGTATACACAGCAAAAACGCTAAAGCACAGTGGAAAATCAACACAGGCAGCAACAGTCATCTTTCTCTCTCTGTCCCTCTATCTCCTAGTCGCTTTCCCTCTCTCTTACCCTCTTCATGAGGCCTGGAAAGGTTCACAAATGATCCAGACTTAAACCTGGTGGGTCATTTCTCTGACATCTGTGAGATAAATCACAAATGTTATAAAGAACTCTGGCTGCAGTACAGAATAAGCTTAGTCTTATCTATTTAAAATAACAGGCGCTCAGCCCTCAGTGATTCCAATTTAGATAAAAATGAAGCTAGAACTTTCAACAACTACTGGCTTTCATGCTTGGTATTCTTCTTGAAACAGGAGTCTGCTAGACACATTCACACCACCAGCTCTGTGAAATTGTACTAAGGCTAAGTTCATGTCACAGGCTTTAATGCTCAGCTCTGATGACATGTTTTGTTGCTCATGTCTGTATTTATGTTTATCAAACCGTGTGGAGCCGACGTTGACTGATGACAGCAGGCAATACGCACCATGTGAGGCGCCAAAAAAAAAAAAAAAAAGGAATTCAGATCTGGACGTCCTGATTCAAGACATTCGAAAAGCATTTGGAAGTGGCCCAGATATGATTTAAAAGATCCCATATTACTTTGTTCATATCCCTGTGACAAAATTTTATCTGCTTCCCCTGGGGGCAAGAAGATCACACTTGAGCCAGTTGAGCTGTAAAGGGAACGTAGCCTTAGTCACAACAGATCTTATCCTACAAGAAGTACGGTCAATTTAAAAATGGAATGTTTCCTGAAAATTGGAGCATTTGAACATATCTTCTGCCGTCTGTAACTCTCTAAACCCACCGGAGCTGCATTTAACATTTTATCTGATGCCCTCAGTCTCTGGTGGCCTACAGCTCGTCAGGCTCGAGCAAGCTGAGCTGTTACACTGATTATTTAAACAGACTGGGAGGAGTTCAGTTAGCGGTGGACATCGGAGAGCCCTTTGGCGCCACTAGCACAGTTGACCAAACTATTAGACTGATCATATTAGCGAGATGCCAAATTAGATTTCAATATCAAGTTTCAGTCACAAGAAGGCAGTAATTTTTGTAACTTAATGCAACAAATCTACAGAATAAATATAAATTTTATAGCTTTAGACAGTTAATAGAGAGAGTGTTCACTTCAAAATAAAATGACACCATCTTATCAAATACAACTTTTATATTATCCATTGTTAAAGATGATTTAGATAATATTGAGATAAATCAGATGAAAAAATACAAGTAGACCATCAGTCACTTAGTCACCTCCAGTTGTTCTCAATGGTTTTTGCTATAACAATACTCATCCTGATGCTTGACTCCCTCATAATCTGAAATCTCTGTGGTCTGACCAGCCTCTGTCTGTGCTCTTCCTTCCATCGAAGGATAAAGCATTAACCTCCTCAGGGAACAATTAAACACAGCAAAGAAAACGCTACAATGTCCACAGTTTTCCACTGCGACCTCCTGTGTTTGTCCAGATGGGACAAGATTTTGCATAAATTAAGCTCCAATTACATAATCATACTGTGCATAATGTTTGGACTTGATGGTGTCCTTTTTGTTTCCAGTAACACTGTTGAGATAGAACCAAAAAAAGAAAAAGAAAAAAGAAAAGCATATAAAATATTAAAGTAACACTGTCCTGGATTGAAAATTAGAAGGTAACAGGTGAGGGTACCGTTATTGGGTATAAACGGATCACTAAAGGCTAAAAGAGCTCCAGGTTAGAAAAGGTCCCAGGTCTGGAAATACAGTTTTTACTAAACATTGCATGATATTTAGCATTCTATCTGAGTGTAAATCTATCCACTGTGGTGTTCTCAAAATTGCACAGTGGGGATAAAAAGCTACTTTCCGCTCACTACTAAATAAACTTTGGATTCTATTATACAATTGGTAGTGAATGAGGGATTTCAGACACTCCTTCATTGTCTCTCAGTGTCATGATTATTTATGCAGTTACATTCTGTCCTAAAATAGTGCCCACTGCCTTCATTTACTTTAACTGCAGAGAGAACGAGGCCTTTGTTTGAAATAGGGTTGTATTACAAACAGACTTTTATTACATATATTAGTTCAAAACCTCAAAGCTTTGCTTTATTCCATGTTACTATGCAGTGGTAGGCCCTCACTGTTAATTAAAAACCATGCTTAACATTATTGTCTTGATTTTTTCGATTCCACAACACAGATGTTTCACATTTTAGTTCTTCAGGTCACTTGTGCAACTCTTTCCTTAACTGCTTTTAATATGAAACTATACATGTGTTGAGTTTCGGGAAGGAGAAGCTGTTGTTGTACTTATGGAATTAGTCCTATTGAAATGCACGTTTGTGGGGCTGTACAAGCAACTAAGCAAGCCTCTGTCTGAAAATGGAAGGCTCACATTGATCAGGTTCTACTTGATGCATACTTTTCTTGAGGGGATGAACTGTAAAATCCCCCACACAATTTCAGTGGAGGCCTCACGTTGCATTAGATATAAGCAAACTTTGTAACCAATAACATTATAATAAATGTTTGTCCTCATAACTGATAGCCAGTTGGTTTGCATGTGTTGGGCTGAACATCCTTTCTGAATAAGTAATATTACCATTTCAAGGGATCCTTAGCTTCTACACACTCATTGTCAAAAACTGCATAATACACTTTTATAGGTGATGAAGGTTATTGACTTAACTGAAGTTAGAAACATGCTAAGCAAACTGTTCCTGCCAGATCTTTGTTCCACAACAGCATGCAGTATATACTTTTATTCAGTTTCACAAGTAGAGCTAAGCTAGACAACATATCTCAGGGGCATACATAAATAAAAATACTGGTGTTGCAATTTGGTAAAACAATGCACTGATTTTTATCTTGACAGTCCAGACAGAATAATCACTATGCCAAAAAATGGCTTCCAGATGTTCATTTTTTCCAAGGTACCCCATTGAGGGTGAAAGCCATTTGCTGTAAACTGTGCAAAACGAGCACAGTTGAACAAACGAAAAAAAAATGTTGAGAAATCATACACAGACTCATTTGCTGCTGCAAAAGCCTTTGTGTGCTCACCTTCTGTGTCAGCTGTTTCAACCATTTCAGACGATTGCAGGCCTTTGGAACTGAAGAACATTTAAAAGGTACTGCAGATATCTACAATGATTTTCTGCAGTGTTGGTGCAGCAAAACATATCATTTCTTTAATTTCTTAGACTCTTGTTTCAACTGGAAATTGTGTCTTGGTGGATATTATTTATTTTTATTTCTTTTCACTTTCTTTTTGTTCGTTCATCTCTGGAACCTTAAACTCCCAAAGGGTGAATTTCGTTTTATCTTGAGAACATAAATAATTTTTTCTTGTTCATAAAATAATACATAACCTGTGAGCATGAAATATAAATCTAATCATTTCAGTGTACAAAATGTAAAAATAATTATCTTTCAGAAGTTAAAAGGATGTGTACTTTTCAGAAAAATGCATATGCAAACAGAATAGATTAAAGTTAAATATGAAAATACAGCACCTCAAAACATGGTTCTGCAATGATACAAGGTTTATAAAACACAATGTAAAAAAGGAAAAGTGAAAAAGTGACATTAATAATGCATATGTAGTAGTATTATATACACTCACTGGCCACTTTATTAGGTACACCTGTTAAATCCAACGCAACCCAATACAACAGTTCTGCTGCGAATTCTACTTTTACAAAGTTATAATTTCTCAGTTTCAAAGTTATAACTGTCTGAAAGGTGATAATTCTTATAAATGTTTATTATTGAATTCATAGTGAATGGTGGAATCATACTGGATTAAATTATAGTAACAGGTGTTTCTAATGTTTTGGTCCCTTCATACATTTTAAGTTCACTCCAGTACAATTCCACCACCCACTATGAATTCAGTAATAAACATTTTTATCACCTTTCCGACAGTTCTAACTTAAAAACAGAAAAATTATAAGTTGCATTGTTTTGCATTGGATTTTACAGGTGTACCTAATAAAGTGGCCAGTGAGTGTATATACATATAATGCTGTATAAGTGGTCCGTGGTGCCATATGACAGTACTGTTATTATATACAAATTTGTTCTGTGTAATACTGAATATATCTTTGCTCACTGTGCCTGCGTTTAATCATGCAATTTCCTTTTCTTATAACATGTCAAATTATACCGTACACATGTATTTAAATCCTGATGTTTAATGACACATAACATATACATATACATCTACAACTACAACACATTGATCATCCTGCCCTGTGCTATCTGTGGGCCATGTATGGACATATATTTCTGCACGCCCCAGCCCAGAAGAAGAAAGTATCCCACTCATTAAATCTCCTTTTGCTGAGCTCAACTGTCCAGAGACAGAGACTTCTTATAGGAGCCTTATCATC
The DNA here is from genome assembly GCA_900302695.1 of Helostoma temminkii. Lineage (NCBI taxonomy): Eukaryota > Metazoa > Chordata > Actinopteri > Anabantiformes > Helostomatidae > Helostoma > Helostoma temminkii. The sequence continues at coordinate 16,082 of OMLM01014089.1, read as the reverse complement.
CTAAATGGGACTGGTCTGGGGGAGATGCAGGGACTGAGAAGTGACAGTCAAGCTGTTTTTGCCACCCTTTGATAATGAAGTCCAAGAAGAGAGCTGTAGTCAATGGAGAGCTAACCTTTCTCCTGGCTATAAATAGTGAAATTCTTCTGGAAGAAAACGACAGGCAGGAAAAAACTGTGTTACAATGTCTCCCTGCAGAGGATGCAAAGTGCCTGTTAACTCCTTTAATTAACTGTATCAATTTGAAGTACAATGCAAAACATTAATTAGAGGTGTAATGTCAAGTTTGTCGTACTGTAGTTGCAGTTGAGCTTCAAGTCTGTGTAATAGGATTAGATTTAAACCAGGCAGAAACCAAGACTAAATAGTTTTTAAAACGGAACACATGATAAAACCGTGAAGTGGATCCTTTCTGTTCATGTTGACAGCATCTCCTGGTCACACAGATGATTGCAGCTGATGACACTGGCTCACAGTACAAACAAGATAAGCCGGATTTCTCCTTATCTATGTTTGAAACACACATTATTCCCAAAAAGAACATTACATTTGATTAATCTTGTCACATACCGTTTTAAATGAGCTCTGACCTAGAGAATACTGCAGCATTTCTGGATGATGTTCATATATGGTTCTTCTTTGCATGATAGAGCTTTAACTTGTATTTTTTGGATGACACTGTGTTCACAGACAGTGATTTTTGGAAGGATTCCTGAGCCCATGCAGTGATGTCCATCACAGAATCATGTCTGTTTTTAATGCCGTCAGAGGGCATCCAATCACAGGCATCCAAATATCGCGTTTCAGCTTCGAGCCTTGCGTACAGAGATTTCTCCAAAGTCTCTAAACCTTTGGATATTATGTAGTGTAGATGATGATATATTTAAAGTCTTTGCAATTTTATGTTGAGGAACATTACTCTCAAATTGAGTATTTCTAGATGCAGCTTTCACAGACTAGTGAACCACTGCCCTTCTTTACTTCTGAGAGACTCTGACTCTCTAAGATGTTTTTTTTATTCCCAATTAACCAACCCAATTAGCCAATTAACCTGTGGCCAATTTCTTATTTGTTTATTAGTTCCTAAATGTTCTTCCAGCTCTTCCTTTTTAGTACCACTTTATTTTTCAGCCTTTTGTTGCCCCTGTTCTAAGATTTTTAAGACGTGTTGCTGCCATCGATTTCGAAATGACCTTATATTTTCCTAAATGGTACATTTTCTCAGTTTAAACATCCTTACATTCATTTTCTGAACTGCTTAGTGCCTGTAGGGGTCGCGGGCATGCAGGAGCCTATCCCAGCTATCATATGGGTGAGAGCCATGGTACACCCTGGACAGGCCGCATTGCATATAAGGTCAATCACAGGGCCACATGTAGACAAAGACAACCATTCACACTCTTACTCACATCTACGGGCAATTTAAAGTCTCCATTTAATCCCAGGACTTTCTTGCTGTGAGGCAACGACTACACTACCGTGCTGCCCTGCCACACATTTTAAATGTTTTCTATAATGTATTATAAATAAAATCTGGGTAGGTTCACAGGAGAACTGGAGCCTCTCCCAGCTGTCATTAGGCAAGAGGCAGGGTACACCCTGGACAAGTCAGCAGTCTATCAGAGCTGATATAGAGACACCAATTAACCTAACTGAATGTCTTTGCACAGTGGGAGAAAGTCTCAGAAGAAAAACGTGCAGACATGGGGAGAACATGCAAACTCCACTCAGCTGACCTGTGGAATCAAACCCCAGCCCTTCATGTTGTAGGGCAACAGTGCTAACCAATACACCACTGTGCCACCTAAAATATGGCTTTATGAGATTTGCAAATCATTGTATTTTGAAGTTGTGCATCAACAATCTGAACAACATACACTACCATCCCTAAAGCCACTCCACTGGCTGAACGCTGCCTATGTCAGCAAGGTGAACGGAACGGAAGATTTTCAGATTTCTTCTCTCATAATTCAGAAGCCAATACCTTAGAGTTCAGTAGTTATAAAAATTAAAAGATTTGCTTTGCATCTACTGTCGTATGGAGCAATTAATGGTCTATTATAAATTTACAAGGTACCACAGTTTTCCAAATTGTGGCCCATAAGTTGTTCTGTCAGAGCAGACATTACATTTTTTATATGGTGGACATCTGCCATTGTCCTCTGGCTAATTGTTTTTCCAACCAGAATACTTACTCCCAAATACCAAAAAGGTGCAGACATTCCCAGAAACACATCCTCCATTATGCTGACTCACTGCTCTCACTCTGGTTTCCATTTTGACTGACCCACAACAATAATGCAGCCGAAGCTTTTTTCCCCCTGCCAATGGTTCCTGGCCGGAAAGTGCATTTATTGACAAGTGACAACTAGACCAGCTACATGACTACACATACATTGAAATAATTCACCGTGAACACGCATGAACAATTTGCAGCGATGCTTTACAGAATGTTACGGTTTAATTTGTTTTTTTTCTGGGAAAATTACCGGCATCATTGGTCAGAACCACAGGGCCTCATTATATATATCAGAAGTAATGACAGGTCATGACAGAAATATCTAGAAAGATCAGTTTCCATGGATATTTCCCCCAAATTAAAATCAAAGTAGACTTTTCAGATGCCCTCTTAATGTATGTACCAAATGTCCCTGATATAGATAAAAAAATCCACATTGCTAAAACAATCACATGATTCTGTGGATTAGCTGTCATTGGCAAGACAGAAGCCACAGCAGCTCGAATGAGCCAAACCATCTGTAACTGATGTTTATCGATCCTGATTGATTAAAAAGTCAATTTATGTTAAATCCTGACTTTGCTAGTTGAGGGCAGATGTGCAGGACACATCTGCAAATCACTTATGCTCTGGCATTACCGTGTTGCGTGCACACTTCAATTCTTGTGGAAGATGAGCTCCCGTCCGATCGGAAATATTCTCCTAGGAGCTTGGCTCTGTACTGCAGACAGGAAGCCACCAACACACAGAACACGTAAATCAGTGGTCATTTACAAGTATGCAGGATCTGATGCAACAAACTCTCATGTGAAAGTCTGTCTGTAATTTTAGAAGAAAGCTAAGCTGCTGACAGTGGATACGTCATAGGGGTTATCTGAGTGACTCCTCCTATTACAGATGTTTTTTTGTTGAACCATATCTTCCATTCATGCAGAATAAGCCAAGTTACAGCTTCTCTATGATTTACTTACAATAACCAGTATACAGTAATAAAGTCACTTTTTGAAAATATCCTTATTTATGTTCTTTCCAAGAGTTAGATGAGCAGTCTGATACTCCTGTGATGTGTGCATATTAAGTGCGGATCTGAAACAGTGAGGCACTGCTGTCATTAACCTTCTGCTCTTCTGTACCAGGGGTGTTCTGTTGCTTAAGTGTCACTGTCCTGCTTGTTTTCCAATGTACAGCTTCTGATTGGCTGAACACACCTGAACCAGGTAATCAACAGTGGGTAGGACAGAGATAGAAAACAAGCAGAACAGTGGCCCTCAAATACCAACATTCATTATTTGAATGTTAAATTCTAACCTTCAGCATCTTAGCTTGAGTAGACATATATCAAACATGCAGAAGACGTTCAAGTCGAGTTCAACAATTTTTATTCTCAGATCTGCAATAATTTAAATGTACATACATAGATTTTGGAGATTATGTAACAACTCAGTGTAAGGCAGACAAGGATGCGGTGGTGGTTCCCTGTTTTGGCATCTTGACAAGCAGAGCAAACTGTCCTAGGCTTCCCAGCATGGCCGGTACACCCGTCCAACCATGCACCTCATGGTATCCCTCCTCAGAATGGGGATTTGTGGGTCCTGGCTGGCGTCTCTGGTCTCAAAAAGCTGGCTGTTTTCATCAGCTCTTCGCTTGTAGAGGGACATTCCAGTGTGCAGTGCCCGGGGGTCCTTCCACAGGCTTGGTTCAGCAACGATGATTACCCTTGGTCCTCTGGTTTTACCCACAGTGGCCAGATCTGCATCACCAAGGTTGGTTTCTATCACCTCATCACTCAACAGCGAGGCAAAAGTATCCTGCTCCAAGGATCTGTCTTCAGTCTTGCCCATGGGTAACGCCACTGATAGAACATGGCACTTGAAAAAAAGTGCTATAGCAAAAATGATGGACAGGGTCTTCATGGTGAAGATTGCGGCAGACGTAAGGCGCTGGTTTTGAGGGTGAATTTCTTTCCCAAGCTTTGCTGTTGTGACTCTGAGATACTACGACGTTCTTTTATACCACTCTGGACACACTGGACTGGCCACGTTGAATTGTTTTTCATCAAATCTTCTCCTGGTGTGTTCAGGAAATTAGCTAAAAGTATTAAAAGACAGTTGTGTAGAACTCTTGCAGTGTTAAAGTGTGTTGTTTTTCTGTAAAGTTAATTAAACTCATTCCCTAAGTACAGGCTGATAATAGATTCTTGACAATGAAACAGTGGGAACTCTTTGAAGGTGTGACACCAAGAACACATTAATCCGAAATTACTGCCCTTTAAAACAAGAAGTATGGGAAGTCCTTTGTCCTTCCTTGACAAAACCTATACTCTTGTGGTTTTGATGCAACAATAATAATAAGGGATTTAACCCTGGATTAGTGTGAAATAAAGGCACAAATTATATCTGAAGTGCTTGTTTGTGACAACAACTACTTGTTGACGTGTCTAAGATGAAGAGAAGGTAGGCACAGCTTCTTCAATCGATCCACTCCCGAAGCTCTGAAGTGGAAGCTGATTTGATCTCTGGCTGGACTGCATCATAATTACAGCTCTCTTATTATAGTTTCCAGATGGGTTCTGCAGAAGCTCCACACCTGTGCCCACATAAGAACCATGGAAAATAACTTAATGTAATTTATTCAGTTAAAATTCTTGTTTGTGATTTGGATAACTTCAGATAGAGAGAGTTTCATCTTCCACCTAAGATCAGAGCTTTGAATAATAAGGTAATGATTAATTAGATGTACAGTTAAATTTAGCGTCATTATTTAGCTAGGGGTATTTTATTATTGTTATTATGCGGATGGGCAGTATTAAAGACCATTTCTTACCTACATCCTGTTTTTTACCTTCTGAAGGTCCTTCAGTGGTTTTCTGAAAGGAGTTTCATTTCAGTCTTACATTGTATTCCTAATATTCCAAGCATTGAGTTTCAGTAATGGAAGAGCGTAGCTCTTCCTCTACAGCAGGTGCTGATGATTAAGAAAAAAAATCATACAGATCTTTTAAAAATATAAAAATAACCATTTTCTGCCAGGGCTTCATATTCACATGGTAAGCCTGCCAATAACACGACTAATGAGAAATATCATATAATCTCTCCTCTTAAACAGTTTATTATTCATGGTCATGGTCACTGGTGAAGGAAACCAGCACTGGCTGCTGGCAGGAGACAAAACATGAGCCGTGCTCGCTGGTATTTATGTTACAGGCTTTGTACACCTAACCATCCCCTCAGCCTCTCCTCACTGTGTGTGACCTGGCAAATTTTAGTGCTGCCATAAAGTCAATGCAAGGACACAGTAGGCTAAGAAACACATACACATTCACTCTGGGCAGTGCAAATTGATGCCAAGAAGCCAGAACAAGTTAATGTTTAAACTTAAAGAAAAAAAAGCTGATTCGGCAGTCTAGTTTCAGTCGGAGACTGACCTAACTTGTGTTTTCTTGGTTGATCTGTGTGACTATCTATCCTCTTATCCTACTGACTCCTGCTTTAAACCTTTGTTAAATGGAGCAAATAAATGTATGAAAGCCACTCCATGTTCTTTGACACTTTGTTCCACGTGTGTTTATAAATAATAACCATTTTCCATTGCATTCTTGGAGAACAGAGAAGAAATGGCAGGAAATATTCTCCATGTTTGCTCTTGTGTGTAAAGGAGCAGCCTTCTACTGAAGGTGTTATTGTGCCATAGACAGTTCTACAGCTTGTCGATAACAAGAAAAAAGGGGCAAGGGGCTGAGATGTGTTGACCAGCTGATGGGTGCCAACAACTGCCAAAGCAAAAGAAGATAGTAAAAGAAAGAAAGAAAGAAAGAAAGAAAGAAAGAAAGAAAGAAAGAAAGAAAGGCGTATAAAAGTAGACATTAAAGAAGACAGTACTGACGGAAAATTACTGGATCAGAAAGTAGTATTATTATTAAGGTAGTGGTAGTATAACTAATCAACAATGTAGCACTGACAATAATATTGCAGCAGTTACAGGTGAGGACAGATATAATGGATTAGCAGATCAAAAATGAACAACTTCACAAAAACTATGAGCCACATTGAAAAAGTAGGCTTATACTTAAACAATTCATATCATCAAACAAATTTTAGTATTATACGAAGATAACCTGAGTAAATACAAAGTGCAGTTTTTAAATAATGATTCATTTATTATGATTCATGTTTTTTGGAAAGCTGAGTTCACTTTCACTCGCCACACCCAGACCTGATTACTGTCAGACCTGTTGAATCCAGAAATCGCTTAAATAGAAGCTGTCTGAAGCACTCTAGAAGATTTCAGAAAGTTGTTTATTAGCTTCAAGCAAGGTTAATGTGAGCGCTGAGGCCGGTTCATACCATAAATTTGTAGTAAAGCCAAAACAAGGGCCTAAAAGAGGCTTAAAATGGCTTTCATTAGTTCTAGACCTCTGAATAAGTTCCTTCATCTCCAACAACTGACCAATGCCAGTACTATAAGGTAAAAACACTGTTTAGGTATTAACTCTTCTACTCCAGCTTTTAACATACCCTGTAGCACTGCAGTTCTCTCCAAACTTGATTGTGATGAACTCCAAGAACTGACTGTGTGGACTTAAGAAGACGACAATGACAGAACATAACACAACACATCAGGAAGATGAAAGCCAAACACTGCTTTTAGTTATTTGAGGCTCACGATAATGGGTGTGAGTGTGTCATGGAGGTCAGGATATGACTAAAGGAGAAGATGAAAGTATGGGGAAGAAGAGAAGAAAGCTGATACTGGAACTGGAGCTATGTCTCACAGCGATTTGAAAACACAAGAAAAAACATTCACACACATCACAAAAGAAGGAACCCATTTGAGCATCGAGACACAAATTGCAGGTTTTCCAAGAGAAAAACAGCCTAATACATTTGAATCTCTTCAGTGTATCTGCAGAGATGGTGGTAGTCATGGAGATGGCCAGTCAACATGTAATTACAAAGCAATACAAAAATAGAAACATTTGCAACACAGTGTGTTGGTTAGGAGATGGTTTTTCGATGGAGGGATGGCACTGCATAATGAAGTACATGGATGGCTTGTGGAGAATCTGTTCTGAATCCAGCTCACACTCAGTAATCACACGAGCCATACTGAGGTAATATTGCTCCAAATTTTAGAAATTTCTGGAGATGCTCCGCTACTTACGTGCACTTGTGCTGAGAAGAAGGGCTTGTTATGCAAAGCAGGCTAACAGTATTTAGACAAGGTTCACATTTACATTCACACCTGTATTTGGCTTTGTACCTGAGATTTTAAATGTTAAATTCTGAATATGCTGAATATAAAACAGAATATGCTAATATTTAGATAATGCTGAATATTTGAAAGAGTTAACATGTAAAATTGTTGCTCTCATAAGTCTTAAATGTCACATGTTAAACATAAAAAAATTCATGTGTACATTATGTGGTATATTCATGTTTATATGAGAATATTTTTTTTGTATTTGTTATATCTTTAAAAAAATAACAACAACAACAATAAAAAAAACAGTAAAGGGAAATTTTATTTAATGGCTGAAGAAACACTCAAGAGGCCTGCTCATCCTACTTTCCGGCCGGTCAAGGCATATGGCCTCCACACACTGAGCCTGATTCTGCTGTTACCTAATGCTTGCTCATGTGCGATTTGTTGGGTTTTCTATACAGTTTTTATACAGTCTATTGGTTTTCTATATATTCTACATAGTTGGATTTTTTTTTTTATTCTGTAAGGTCTTACAAGTGCACTTACTACACACAAGCGCATTGAAGTGGTTTTTGCAAAGGATGAGTCCCACACTGATGATCCCTTAATTCTTTATCTACTGCCACCAGAAGGAAAATGTCTTTGCTAATAATGTAAAATGTTTTTGTTTTTTTTGTTTATGTTTTGACTACTGTCATGGAGTTTCCTCAAGTGCCACCACTAGGTGGGGCTAGGTGGGGTTTCGAAATGTCTCAGCAATTAATGACGATGATGATGATGATGATATCATCAAATTTGGTACAGACAGGGATGTCTCCCTAAGGCTTATTTGTCATTACTTTAGAGATTCTCTGAAATCTGCTGAAACTTGTAAAGACAGTTCCTGGTGACTACCTCACCCCTCCACTGTAATGGTTCTGTTGCAGTAGCACATGTGGGATTTATTGCCAACATAATTACACATCACTATAAAATAATGGGTGGACACCTATTAGTTTGTGTGGTGTGACGAGACACAGTTTGACAGTCTAGCGTCTATAAAACATTGATTAGATTTCTGACTGTGCTTTGTGCTTAGGTGGTAGACTATTCCAGACACTCTGGCAGTCTGACAGCAAAACTCCTCTGCTGTTTCTCAGCAACAGACTCAGTGGTTTGTTTCTGTGTCTCAGTAACAAGCAACGGGTGTTAAATTTAGCTGGGTTTGCACTGATATGAATAAATGTGGTTCTCAGTGAACAGTTGATTCAACAAGGTTACTGCATAAGTAAATAAATTCTCAAATGCTAAAGATGTTCTTTTTTAATTTAACCTTCGCTGTATAACAGGAGAACTGCAGCACACACTCAGGGAAAATGTGTGGGGAGGTTGTTCTTTGGGCAGATACTGGAGATGGAGGGAAACAGAGAACAGTACAATCCAATTATGTAAGAATGAAAAAACTATATCTAATGTTCCCTTGCTTTTTGGAGTAATCACTTTAAGCAAAATATCTTTAAGATAAAAAAAATATTGATTTTGTCGATATTTTTTGTTGATGACCTTATAGCTGTAAAGTATACATAAATGGGCTGGTAATGTGTCAACTCTTCTAATGCTTTCTGCCTTTTGTGATGGATTCAAATGAAAACTCAGTAAAGGACAAACACTGTTCTTCCAGTTTCCAACAACCCAGGCTCAGCAGGATGGATCTAATAGTGGGTGGTGGTCGAGTGGATCAATCAGTGGATGAATGTAAAGTCTTATTACCAGGTGATCAAATGACAGAAGTGTCATCTTTGTTCACTTTAATTACACCTCAAGAGACAAGGCTTTCACCCATAACTGTCTCTTCAAGACCTGCGCTCATCTGAAAGAATATGGGGAAGATTATTAATGCTGTTCAATGTGAGGGACGTTTTATATATATAATATTTTATATGTCACATATGGCTAGTTCCTTTTATAAAATAGAAAAAGAGATGTTTGTTTTATCAGACAACAGGAAAAGCATTTGTGTGCCTTTGATGCACTTTACTTTTCACAATACACAGGTATATTGAATGTACTAAAAGTTCCATAATAATAACTGTTTTGCAACAATATCTATGCGTTACCAACTTTGTGTTTTGCTCTTTGAAATGTAGAAGTAATGTTGCAATAAATAAGTAATGGTAGCAACCTAAGGAAAACCTCATTAACTTTCTTTATCAGGTCTTTTCTTTTTCAGTGTGGGGGAAAATGTCGTTGTCATGGCGACACTTCCGTCAACCAAGTCCTGTTGTTAAGTGAGGGTTTTTAGTTGCTTCGTAGAAGGGGTAATTTGAAGTTATTTAAGTACAGCCAGGTCAGCTCTTCTCTCTAAGTCAGATTTATTTACCGCTAGTATTAAATTATTTTGTCACAATGTCGGAACAACCAGCCACTCGGGAAAATAAAATTGGAAATTGTCTGTTGCACAACTGGGTGGAAGAGGTGAGTGAAGCAGCGTTAACATTTATGTTATAGCTCTTCAAGAGTATAAAGGCCAAAATAAAAACATGAAAATGTCTTGGCTAAAGCTGTAGCTACCACTACAACGCTAGGTGCTTTTTTCAGCAATACAAAACTGAATAGACGTGCTAACGTCATAGTAGCTCGTTAATACGTGTGTTAACCCCGTGTTGTGTTTGCAACCACATTTAAAAGTTCTAGCATTAGTGTACTGACTTTTTCACAACAGACATTTTGGCCTGTCACTGTCTAAGTAGTGGTGTACGTTAAAAACAGGTTCAGTTCAATCATGGCTAACTGGAGCTGCTGACTGCTAAAGCTAAGCTAACATGCAGGGTACTCATACTGTCACACTAACTAATGGATGATTGATGCTAATCCAATGTATGAATTAATGAAAGATGTGTCATGGATTTCTTTTGGTCACCATTAATACAGTTTATTATGAGTTTTTATGTGATTAATTCATTAAGTAATGTTAAGTCACTGTTTCAGATCATTTTAGCCACATTATAGACACAAAAGATCATTGCAGAGTCAACTACAGGCAGAGGCATATATTTAATAACATAATACCATATGGTCAACATGTATAATGATAAATGAGCTGATTTTATTCAGGTCTGTGTTAAAGAACAAAAGTCAACCCTTTATTTTAACTTTAACTTTATTTTGGTTGGCACAGTTGATTTGCTATTGTTTGGTAGTTTATCATTATTATTATTTTTTAGTTTTGACAGCTGTTACCAAAAATGGTGACTCAGTACTATGCAGGTGATGTCATCATTCAGCAGTTTTCATTTAACTGTAATTAAATGTCATGCCATTGCATTACCTTGAAAGCTCACTTATAAAAAATTGACTGTCCGACTACCAGATTATTAAAATAAATACTGCAAGACTATCAAAAGTTCCCAGAAACCACAGTGGCCTCTTGATAATGCTTTTCTTTATCTGAACAACTAAAATTCAGTTTACTTTCATAGAAGACAGTAAATATTTGCATTTTAGACTCTAAAATTTGCATTTGACCAGATATAGACTGCTATAGATAGGATACATTGCATTGCTTTATACTCTAGCATGTAGCTGTATTTTTTCCTAAACTTTATTGTCATGAATTCAGAGGGCTGTGGCATCTCTTGACAACAAGGAGACAAACATACAAACCCAGAGACAGGGACACAGAGGGATTCTGACAATGGACCAGGCGTGTAAAATGGATACTGTCACCACAGTTAAAGCAGCTTACATTCCTCCCAAGGGTCCGGGTGTGAGACTGAGAGGTATGTGTCTTTGTCAGTCACCAGCCACAGTAAAAAACTGCAGTATTTTTATCTGATGTCATTATAAACCTTTTTTCCATTTCTGTTTTTATTTTACTATGTAACAAACTTTTTCAGGTAATTTCCTTTGCAAGCTTTAAAGAATCTTTTATTTATATTTCCATGATTCAGGCATCAGAGGCGAGCTTTTGGAAAAACATATCGCTCAGATGATAAGGTAAATTAACTGTGAAACAGTTTTTCCATACTAAAATAATGACAGTTGGAAGTGGTTTGTTTTTATGGAAACGGAGAACAGTGCTTGACCATATCTAGAGGGGAACATGTTGGAGCATAGTGATGCAACACTTATACGTCTGGGTTTGTTTAAGTGTCCAAATATCAGCTGTAATACCTTTTAAATCAGATTTTATGATGTTATTTTACATGGAGCCCAGTCAGCCTAATGTGGTTTATAGAGTCTATCCACACAGATGTGGTTACTAACATCCCACACACGTTAACAGCTCATGAAGAACACAGCACCATGTCTTAGATGAAAACATTTTGTCCTGTAACAGACAGTGTCTCATCATTCAGTTTTGAGCCGTGCACTAAATTTCCCAGACTATATGATTACAGTATACACCAAGGGTCTTTAAGTCAAGGTCTAGGAGGTCCAGTCATTTCAAGTCCTCCCTAGTCAAGGAGCAAACTGAAAAAAAATAGTGGAACAAGGTCAAACATAAATTCAAAATAATACATATTTTTAGGTTACTAACTGAACTTTTACTGAAGTTTATGGGTGTCCCTTATGTTTTTGTAATTTAACTTTTTTTAAGTAATAATTGCAGGTTTAACTGTTCCACGGCTCTGGAACGCCCTGCCTGAGAACCCGGGGGCATCACAGACTGCGGACTGTTTTAAAAAAGACTTTTTTGTTCAGAAGAGCTTATCTTAGCAGTCTGGATAGACGCCTCTTTGGGTCTGGATCCAGACCAGAGTGCGCCATTTGGGGACTCCTGTTCTACACCAACCCTGCTTGATTCATACCAGGTTGCTGTCCAGCAAAGAGCACAGAGTTTTTCTTGGCTGTTATGTTAAGTCCCATTAGCCAGATGAGATATTTTTATATATTTTATTAGATATAAGTTTCTTTTGATGCATATTGGAACATTTACTTCAATATCTGAAAGATGATCACTGATCCACCAAGTGAAAGCTAGTGACAAATTTAATTAATGCACTGCATGTTCTGTTTTAAAGTTTGTTTGTCTTAAAATTGTTGCTTGTATTTAAAGTAGACCTCTTCTCAAGTCTGTGTGGACATGAGCAGTTGCGGCATGAAGACTATTTTGCTAGTGTTCACACACTTTTTAGAACTTAACAACTTATACCTTCACTATTTATGTTGATAAATACCAGTTCACTTAATTTAATCCTTGTTCTCCTTGTTTCATCACTTTTTATGTATTATTCTGGCAATGCCAGCTGAATAGCAACAGAAGACCTTCCGAAATTCACCGAAACATGGATTCCATCATTCATTATTCCAGGGTGGTTAACTGAATTGCTAACCATTTACTGTAGTCACTTGGTTCAATCAAATTCCTAATTGAAGTTCAAGACGTTTGATGTGAATGGCTTTCCCCATTTAGCTGCCTGGGATTATTATCAGTGAATGTGGCATTCATCCCTCCCACTTATTGAATGGTGGAGGTAAAAGTTGCAAGGAAGAGAAAAGGTCTGACCAGTACTGCTGAATTCAAACACTGACAGAGGCTTACATCTCTCTGTTTCCACAGAGAGAAGGTTTATGCTGAACTGAGTCCACCGGCTCCCAAAACGGACTTCTGCTCCACGACCCAGAAGGATTTCTGTGTTGAAGGATTTGTGCCCCTAGCCCCCAAACCAACACAAGTATGCATACAGTACACATTTACTTCATAGACAAAAATGAAATCACTAAAAGGTAAATTAATTACTAATGCAGAAATTTACATTTGAATAATATTTCAATCTTATAACATTACATTACATTAACATTGCCTTAAAAAAACATCACAGAGAAAAGTTGGACAGTGTCATTCACTTGACTATGTGCTGTTATTGTCTAATTTCCAGGTTCATGATTATAAAACTGACCAGGCAATCACATTTTGGAGTGAAAACTACCAGAGGATACAGGTAATGTATATGTAAACATTGTTCTACTTTTTTGGCAATGTCAGGTTTTACTTGCTTGTTCCTCTGCATTACTATTAAGACCCAATTCATGCTTATTTCCTCTTAGGTAATTTATTTATGGAAATTAGTAAATGTGTAATCTTTAATCAGAGTAATTTCCTGTCTGACGGTGTATGCTGTCTGTGCTTAGTCTCTGAAAAAGTCTGCTGTTGTTTTTTGCTTTAAAAACAACAAACAGTCACTACTGGCACCATATAATATATCATAAGAGAAAGCAACAGCAGAGGCATCAGCTATCAGAAGAGTTGCACTCATCCACTAAGGTCAGGAGGAGGATGATTAGAGAGCCTGGATTCAGAGCTCTTTGTCTGATTGTTTCTTTGCCTCTGTTCTCTGCAGAGTGTTTGTCTTTATGATTTTGTGTTATTTGATTTACAGATCACACCGCATGTACAGCAAGTTTCAGGAAGTGGTTGATTATAGTTTAATATTATTATTATGTTGTGTGTCACAGGGTGTGACCAGCATACAGACCCTGAAAGCACCTTTCAGGAAGTCAACCCAGTTCAGCAAACCCATTAGTGAGCGGCTGGATGAGTTCCCACCTGACAACTGAGAGTATGTCAGAACACAGCACCATTTCATTGCTGGATAAAACTGAAGTCGTCATCACTTCAGAGGTTATTGTTATTTTCAAACACACCTGATGATTGTGTCTTTGTCAAGCCTAAAAACAAGCCAAGGACTTTCTGTAGAGCAGTGAAGTTGGTGGAAGAGCAGAAAAAAACCTGGAACACCTGCACTACCTATGCATATAAAGTCAAAGATGATATAAAGATGTTTAATGAGTGAGTATCACAGTATTACTGTGTGGAAAACACAAATCAATAGTAGACACCCAGTTGAAATGTTGACAAAACGCAGATATCAGTACACATGAACATTTGGACTTTCAAACAAACTACATCTGAGCCTAATAAAGCAGGTTTCTGTAGTGTGGATATGTGTCAGCAGCCCTGTCACTACTGTGTTTACTTCTGGTCAGTACTGACCCAGACCATTAACACTGACACACAGTTTAGTTTGCAGCAGTAAACAAAAACAAAGAATTCTGCTGCCGAGTTTAAACCACATACTAACTTCTCAGTGAACCAACTGACAAAAGAAATTTGTTACAAAAACAGATACAATCAGCCTATAGTGAGTGAAAGATATAATAATACAGGTGACATGTTTGACATATGAATGGGAATGCTGTTTGAATAATAATTTAAATTGGAGTATTTCACCTGTCAGTCTACTGTGAGTGACAACAATGATAATCCTAAATAATTGTGGTTCAACAAATATACATTTATAGAAAAATGTCAAAATTAGCATTTATAAAATAGTATTTTCACCAAACACCAAAATATGTTGCTACTCCACAAAAATGTATGCAAAATAGTGTAACTAAAAATTTATAGCAAATGTGGAACCTTGTGTAGCTGCTGCTTTCTAGCCGGTTGTGTACCAGCTACATTCATCTGGTTCTGTAATTTCTTTGTTGCCTTTTGCAACCTCTAATTATTGTAATTGGAAGCAAAAAGCCACACTTTACTCCTACACCGGGTAAAAATCTTGCAATTAAACTTGATCAAAAAACAAAAAAAACAAAAAAACAACTACTTACTATGTAATGACTCAGAAAATAACACATAGTACCTTTCCTTCTGTACAAATATTTGTACTCACAGGTCTACAGCATGCATTTCATACACAATGCATTGTTGGGAATCACTCAGCATATGCTGCAGATTCACATATGTGTTCTGACAATCAGAGGACAATTCCAGGCTCTGTTGATCCTTTCTGGGCTTTCAGCAGGGATTAGTAGGCGGTAGCTATGGTGACAAGTAATTTTAGCTTATATTTATGCAGCTTTTCTCTCCAAACATTTCATTATCTCATGATACAGGATAACCAATTTGCCTGTGAAATATAAGGTCTCAGATTGAATTTGTACTTAACATTTCAAATGAAATGAGATACAGCAATTTTATTTCCTCTCTTTTAATTTCAGTTGTTGTGTGTCTGACTTATGTCTGTGTATTATTTTGTTCTTGTAAAAATTTGCCCTGAAGCAAAATGTCAAACAAAAGCTACGTCATACTGGATACACGGCGTGCATTTTCTTAATCTAAGCCCCAGAGGTCATAGAAGTACTTGCCTTTTATTAGATAAAAATATTCCACTGCAAGCAGAAGTATCCCTAATATTCCTACTACTAAATACTAATACGAATACTAAAGTTGAAGTACTAAGAAAGGTCTATAAAATGTACAATGGGCAAGTACTGCTCTAAGAAATCTAAGAAAAACTGTGGCATATAAAATTTATAGTAATTAATTAAACATCAATATTATTATAGACACTTTGGTAGTTTATTCATAATAATACATCATCATTTATTAGTTGATTATATTTTATATTGAAAATCTATATGTACAAAGTAACTAGTAACTAAAGCTGTCAAATAAATGTAGATTAGTACAAAAAGAGCAGGTTGAACAAGACCATCACCATGACATCAAATGAACTGATGAAATTCTTCAGATTACATCATCTGGAGGAAAGTTTAAGATAAAGTAGAGATATTTTAACATATTAACATATTAATATCCTATTCCCTCCCCAAATCAGAAGTATAGAAAGCAAATTGAAAATCTGTAAAGTTG
>OMLM01014088.1:6238-17413 GCA_900302695.1 Helostoma temminkii | reverse complement strand
TGATAGGACAGCTCTTCACAGTGCAGATGAATAATGTCCATAAACATTCTGTGAAAATAACTTTTTGACAGCAAAAAAATTCTTCACTGATCAAGTCAGTCACCTGATCTCAACCCAGTAGACCGGCTTTTGAGTTCCTGAAGGCAGAAAGACCCACAAACAACTGAAGGTGGCTGCAGTGAAGGCCTGGCAGTCATTGACTGCAAATGGTTTTTATTCAAATGTTTAAAATTATGGTTATATTTACATTTATGTCACTTTGCCCAAATACTTTTAAACCCTTGAAAAATAGATGTACTCTGTTTAAAACTGCTGTAATTCCTAAACAACAAATGCATAAATTTATATGAAACTCCACTGCCCAGATACTTCCAGACTAGGTCTTACTCAGATTAGAATTTCGAATGTCCAGCTCTGCTAGCTCGGTAGCAGCCCTAAATATGGGAGAGATTAAAACTGTCCATTAAAAACACACTATGTAAGTGCGCACAAGCTGTCTGTGGATTTGCATAGTTCATTAAACTAATGCCACCAGTTATAAAGTGGCATTGACATTAATTTATATCATTTGACAACAAAGATGGCCAATTACATTTATTCCTCAGCTCTCTCCAGCTAATTTTAGTGAGTAAATAAGCTTCCAAGTAACACTTTGCTGCACTGTATGGTTTTATTCCAGGTCAGCGAAGTTTATGTCCATAGTGCGAAAAACTGTTTGACAAGTCAGTGTGAATCATGTCGCTCTAAGAGCTGGCTAACCAACACCATCTTAAAACATTTAGACCTTTTACAGCCTGGTCTTTGGCACGCTGAAAATAAAATCCAAAATCTGGTGTGATTCTCTTCCAGAACTCTTATACTGCCAAGATGGGTTCCCAGATCCATTCATGCAAAGTTAAATACAACTGGCTTAGTCACAAGTACTGTAAGCAAAATGTATCTATGAATATTTCTATAAGACAGATTGAGGCAGGTTAAGCTTGATTCATGGATGTTCTTGTTTATAGTTTTCTCTCATAATATTTAATAGCCTGATAAATAAATATGGCAAATACACTAATAATCATGTACTGGTGTAAAGAATAATGTGGATGGACATTAAATGTGATCTGACCTCTTTATCGAAGTCACATATCAACAAACACAATATTTCTTTGCAGGTTAAAAAAAAGTCCTGATCTTTCAAGTCTTTGTTTAAAGCACCATTTAAACATACTGAGTGATGGTGAAAACAGTGTTTAACAGTGTTTAACAGTGGCTGAAGCACCTTTGGTAACAATAAGCTCAGGAAGGTGCTTCCTCTAGCTGTGGAGTCGATCTGCACAGTACTCAGGAAGAATTTTACACTCCAACACCCAGATTGTGTCTCCAGTGTCTTTCTCTACTAGATCTACTTTGTGTTTAGGGCCATTGTCCTGCTGCAGCACCCAGGTTTTAATGAGCATCAGCTTGCAGACAGCCACCCTGACATCATTCTGTTGGATACTTTCAGTGCTTTCACACCTTCAAGTTTTAGTCCATTTAAATCCAACTCTAGTTCATTTTCCCCTTGAGGTGCGATTAATTTCTCACAGGACCAAAAGCTATGAATTACATTTGAGGGTATGGATTATGTGTAGATTTTAATTAGTTTTGCTTGTACACCTTAAACTTCCTGCTGCATGAATTGCAGACAAATGTGCAGTCATGAGGAGGTGCAGTGGCCGCATAAGTTACCGACCTGTGTAGATTAATATAAAAAATGAAATGGAAACATAGAAACATGCAGTGCTACACATCAAGATATTCGTTCTGTATGTACTTATTTGTTCCTGCAGCTTGCACATGTGACCAATAAGCAGAGAGGATATTTTCCTGTGGTTTGAAGTGGCACAGTTTGTAGTGCTTGGATTATTCTGTGTGAAAAGACACTGAAGCAAGGAGACAACACTACAAGTTTACAAAGTCATCAAGTGATTGGGACTAGCACAAACGCGCCAGGATGTGAACACCCTTAGATAAACGCAGAAGTTAATTTTCCCCTTGACAATAGAAAGCTGTCCAGGTCCGTGTGAAGTAGAGCCGCCTGGGATAGACAGGAAAGTTTATCAAGGTGTCCTACAGGATAGTACCTCAACCCCTAGAGATGCTGTGGAATGATCTCAAGAGAGCTGTTCACAGCAAACAGCCTGAGAATAAGACTAAATAATAATAAGATAATAAGAGCTTAACTGTTTTACTTTTTCCATCATAACCCCGTTTTAACGAATGTGTTCAATAAAGAAATGAAAGATGATGATTATGAGTTTTATAAGCTTAGCACCGCATTATTTATGAAGATCAGATCACTTCTTATGACCAATTTATGCAGAAGTAGGAAAATATTAAATAGCTCACTTGCTTTTTCTTGCCGTTGAATGTCAGCTATGTGATAGCCTAGCAACCTGTACAGGGTGTACCCTGTCTCTAGCCCAGCTGGGACTGGCTTCAGCAAATCCTTGACCCTTAACAGGAAAAGCAGTTCGGATAGTGGATGGATGGAGTTTGGTGGCACACTCCAGATTGCATAACCCAAATGATTAAAATATCACCCACATCTCGATAACATGATCAGTGCTCACTGGCAGACAGTGTTAAATGAAAACACAAACATTGTTCATCAGGCTCATTTATATAATATGGTATCAAACACTTTTACAACTGTACATAGGGAATCAAGTTCCACATAAATCCAATATATATGATCCTGCTCTACAAAAAACTGAGCACACCCATCATTAGTTCATCTTATAAATAATTTACAAGAAAAAGGCAACAGGCAATTTCCTTGAACTCTTTCCTTACATTTTACTGTACATACAGTATGTCCTTAAATTTCTAATTCAAATCACCTAAATGGAAAGAAGATATGTTTACACATAAAGCAATATACTGACCAAGTAGTAGTAGTTCTACACAACACAATCCAAATTTTGTAGTTAAAGTTTCAATAAAGATGTTAATATTTATACACACACACACACAATAATACAATGAATAATAAAAAGGATTTAGATTTTAACCACCAGTTCATAAAAAAAAATCTTTTCAAATATATACACTTAAAAAATGATGGCCAAGAGTGCCAGATGGTCGGTCCTAGGATAACAGCCGTTGTGATATTAAAAAATAGACTTTTATCATCTTCTGTGCTTTGTGTCTTGTCCCTTATGTCTTGTTCTACATGAACTGTAAATACTGGAAAAAGATAAATCTATCTATGCAGAACCATCAATTACCCTGCTCTGACTTACATAAACACAAACTGTTTGTGAACTAACCTGAAATTTGACTGTGAGTAAGACTGGATGAAACATTTGACCCTTAGTTTGGATAGAGTGAAAGAGTTTCATGCAAAATAATATGGAATTACTGATGACTGAGGAAAAAATGACTTTGTTCTCCTTGTGAGAATAAGCGTCATCTCCACTTCCTCTCCTGCCTCCATCATGAACAGCATATTGCACATTATTACATATGGCTACGGTGAGCTGTGAAATGCCTCTGCTCTGGGTCTTACGGGGTCCTTGAGCTCAGGATGTGAACATCTTCCTCTAAATTAGCCTGAGGCTCCACTGCTGATGTACAGTAATACCATTTAATGACATGCCCTAGTCCACAAAGGAGCCCTAGTCTGAAAAGCTGTTCCTGACCCTGTGCCAAATTTTCAATGGAGCCTCCATCTTTAAAAAGACCTTAGTCCAAGAAAATGTACATTGGGCAGATGGTATATTCAGGTATTGGAATAAATGTAGACTTCCAAAATTCAAATTCAAGCTCTGCATTAAAAAAAATGGACCAGGACAAAGAAGGAATCAAACAGTAAACCTTGAATCATCTTACAGGAACAGGATGTTTCCTACAGACTCTATAGTTTGATGTAGTCTGCTCCTTTTGGACAGAAACAATGGTGCCGATATCAACAGTTCAGCAACAAACAAGTCAATGTGGCGTCCCCTTTCTTCTCAACTCCAGAGTGTGCAAGCCCTCCTGCCGACCCAGGGCGTGCTGTGTGCCGACTTTGTGGGCTGTCTCTGTGGCAGTGATGTCAATCTGGGCATATTTGGTAGAGGTCTTCCCTGTTAAGATGCAAAAGAAGATCCTCTTAACAGGAAATAAATCATAGGCTAATATTTATCACAGGAGCACACTTCTCTCTTTTGGCTTGCTATAACAAAGTTAGTTGACTGTGGTAGTAATGACTGGTGGATTAATCAGCTAAGAGAAAAAACAAGTTTGACTTTTTGGAAAATATGCTTATTTGCTTTTTTACCAAGAGTTAAAACAGAAGGTTGATACCTTAACTTATACAGGTAAGCATGAGCTTAGCACAAAGACTGGAGACGGGGGTAAGAAAATCTGACTACTAGCACTTCTGAAGATCATGATGTCACTTTAAGGGGATTAGGCATGGGATTATTTCTTTGAGAATAGCAGCAACTTGCTAGACACTGCAATGCATCACACCTAAACTGCTCTATAGGTGCATTTTGTTACCTATTTTGTTAATATAATTAATGATCACTTGCAGGCCAAAGAACAAGGTTAATAATATAAAAGGACATTCTCGTTGGACCTGGAAGATATTGCTGAGTATTTTTTTACTTATTAAAAATCTGAATTTGATAAGTGTCTAAACAAATATGACAGAGTTCAGACTGAAGTGGACCTCTGCCCTCTCCGCCAACACGATTGCTTATGGTATGCAAGTGAGTGTCACCACACAAAGGAGAGGAAAATGCAAATGATTCAACTGAAGCCTTTAATATTCCCCTCATACTTTGTCTGCCATATGCACTTTGCTGGCATTATAATAATGTGGTGCACTTCTCTAAGTGAAAATCAAACAAAGATGATGTCAGGGTTTATTCACAGAAGCAGAATTGCCCTACATGTGCATGAATACGTCTTTAATGTTCATCACTGTACCTCTTGTCTCCTGCTTGAAAGATGTTTTACAGTACTATAAAGTTGAGGAAATCAAAACCAGCCCCTCACAACGCATCAATACTCCCTAGATGAGGATCCCATTAGAGCCAGTGAAGTTACAGCTGTGATCTGAATGACATGTGGCCCCCTTTCAGTGGCGAGATGGGACACCCCTCCTACCAGGTGACAGATTAATGAGGCCACATGCTGGGATAAAAACTGTATTGCTGACATCAGATATTAACCTCTCTCATGTCAGAGCTCATGTGGCCCTAAGGGGAATGATGCTAACAGACGACTTATCAGTCAATTACAACTGACTGCCACGTCTCCAATGACAAGGACTCAGCTGTCTTACAGTGAGGCCACATGAAATCAGCTCAATTGATTGAACGTGATTCCTGTAACTTTACTGAAGTCAAATGAAATTACTGTATAATCACAGTCTATAGCGACTTTTTATCCTCATTTGATCCCGATACCATACTTTATTTTAACTTAATTTATATCATATATATTAATTTAATTTATATCATGTATACCTTTATATCAGACTGCAGTATTTAAAAGTAAATGTATTTTATAAAACTCCACAGTGCTGCTGAACTTGAACTTGAGCCAAATAAGAAAGCTTCTCGCACTGTATAAGCAAAAGCAAGAACATAAGGGCTGAGGTCATTTTAGTTCCATCGGTTCAGAATGTGGATTTTATTAACAATTACATAAGACATCTTTTCAGTAGTACTTAAAACTTTATAGTGGGAACCTGCATACTCTCCTACACTACTACACAAAAAAAATAATCTGAAAAGGGAAAAAGTAACTATTAAAGAATAAACAACAAAAAAATACATCAATCTGAAACCATATAGAGAAGAAGTTCTACAAGGACATTTAATTCAAACATTTCTATTGAATAAATATTTAATAAGAAAAGACGTGAGGTAAACAGGCTTAACGGGAAGCTTGAAAATGTAGTTGGCTAACTAGGATATGGGCAGTTGTAGGTCCCGTTTACTCAAGTTTGGCAGAGGAGCATGACTAGCACAGCATCAATGGTTGGCTTGTGATCTACAGGATCAACTAGAGAATAGCCTCTAAAGTCACAGGTAGCTCTAATTTATCTCACAGACAGTATGATCTGTCAGAGTATTGTGATCCACCATACAGTCAAACATTGGTTTAACTGTGTTGTGGATCACCAATCAGCTGGGCATACAATGGTTGAGCCTACACAAGGCAGTGAAAACATGGCAGATACTGCAGGGTGGGTAAGTGGAGAACTTGTAGTTCTTGTAGTTCTAACTCATAATGCTATGAACAGAGATGCATAGTGCTAAAATTTGGAGGTTTGTTTTGCACACAGTTATAGTAGGTAGGATGCCATTTAGGTTAGTGAGCTACATTTACATTACAACATTTAAATCTAGATCAGAAAGTGGTCATTTTTGGATTCAACTGGTAACTCTTAGGATTAGGGGATGTAGTTAAGTAGAGATAGTACCTGGACTACTGGATGGGTCATTTTATTCAGATTAAACGAATCTGACTTTACAATCAGGAATATTTCTGGCACTGAACAGTTTGATACCATGTGCTGCAAACACATTTCGCTTGGTAACAAAACAGTAATATGGTTCCAAACAAGAGCTACACAGTTTTGTGATCATGTATCACTAAGTTTATATTCATCGTGCTGAAAATGTGTCATTAATCCAAAAAGCTAAACAGTGTCATCAAGTGTGTAATAAGCAGAGACCTAATAAAATTGTGCTCTGTACTTAAAAACTGAAATGGCAGAATGTTACCACAGCAGCACAACTGCTCTCCACGAGCAGCTCAAAACACATTTTTATGTAGTTTACTCACACAAACACAATTATAAACTAAACAATTGTCATTAATGTTTAATTTTTCATGCATACTGCGCTGTGTTTGATACTTCCCACACTAATTTAAATAAGAGTAAATGGTGTTCTTATTTAAAAACTCACTGTGTAAACATAGGAAATGTGTAAACAGACAAGAGCTTTATAGAATACTATGATCCAAACTAAGTTACATGACAGTTTACATTAGCTTCATGTTCAATAATAAAACAAGAAGTTAGATTAACAGACATTTTGTGTCATTGTCATTAATGTGTGCTCCACTGTGGAATCATTATAAAATCAAATGACTTAATGAAGCATCTTGTTACGCAACAATAACAACTGATTTTCTCCACAGCTCGACTGGCTGCTGTCTGAACAATGTAAAACACAAAGATCTTACACCAAATCACTGCTGATTTAGAGACAGTGTTATTTCAGACTCTTCCTTACTCTGTGCTGGTAGCTGTGCGACTGTCCCTCGAGTTCCTGGCCCTGGCTCCTGCAGTTCCAGCTCCATGTAGTTGAGCTGCTTCTTGGATGTGGGACTAACGGGAATATTTACATATGTCACACCTTCACTCCGCGACCTTTCAAGAAGTGGCGCGTCTGGAGGGAAAACGAACACTGCCCCTGCAAATGCAAGTGTAAAACTGTTAATTAAGAAAAGTAGAGCTGGTTCATATGTGCCCGTGAAGACTTTTTTTCTGAAGGTGTGAAGTCTTACTTTCATCAACAAAATCCTTTGAAGAGATCAAAACTAACAAGTTATTTATCCACTGACAAGATCTGTGTGTGTAGCCTGAAAAAGCTACACTGCGAATCGCAAGTTTTAATAACTACTGTCATCCAAGAGCTGCTGAAAGCACACAGAAGTTTATGCAATAGATTAGAATAAATGGCTCAGTATGTGGCTCTGATGCAGTAGTTTTATACACTAGCAGCGTTCCTTGTATTTCTAATGGTCCTGCACACAGAAACAAACTGTACCATCCTGTGGCTACAGAGACATTACAGAGCAGAATCTATCCACTCATGAATTACACCTTTTTTTATAGGATTTGCTGAGAATATTAAAAAAAAATTAAATAATAATAACACCAGCCTTACTCTGACACTTCAAAACTGGATTTATTTTTGTCATCATGACCTTAATTAAAAGATGGTAATGAAGAATTAAAAGGAAGAGGCCGGGGATATTTTAACACTGTCATTATAACCTTAATTTAAAAGCTAGAAAAACCCCCTTGAGGCTGAACAGCTCTTGAAACAACAGTACTTATCAACAGCATAATGTTAATTCATCTTTTAAATAGACATCTGCAATTAAGTGAAACATTAAAACATATATGGGATCAGCAGTTGCCCTTTTACCCCCAGAGGGTAATTATATGTAATTAGCTGATTGTCCCCAAAGCTAAATTATGAGCCACATTATAGTTATTTTGTGGGGGTAGTAAAACTAACTTGTTATAATGGTGTTATAATTAAACCGTGACGCTGTTTTGCCACGCTGATTGCAAACTGCGTGCAGAGCTCTGTATCTAATACCCAGCATATTATTTTTCCTGTATATTACAAAAAGCTATTGTGCAAACCAAAGTCCATTGAATTCATATCTCTACTATTTACACTGAAAACAGGCGGTTTTAGGAGCAACCTGACTACAGTGACACATTCTGCGTAAAAAATGGTAATGTTTCAGCAAACCATGCAGCTGATCAAACAGTGCATTTAGCAGAAAAAACACACAACGAACGATCCAAATGTTGCTTCCTACCCATTTTACTAAACAGCTTTTCCTGTCAAACACACAAATTATAGCCACAGTGCTGCCTAAAGTGCATTGTCTTGTGTAATTTTTGCTTGATAAATGGTTTCCATTGACAACAGGAAGCCCCTGTCGGCTTTACCTGTCATAAACCTAAAAGCCACCAAGGATAAAGAGGTGCAGTGTCGGCTGCATAAATCGCATCTGACTCTGTGTCTTTATAGGGTATCAGAACAGCTGGATAAAATATGTGCATATTTTAACTCTGTGATTTATATTTTACAGTGTTTTATTTTTCTTATGCCTGTACCTGCGATACCACGAAAGATCCCTACAATTTTCAACAACAGGAGAAAGTATCCTCAAGGAAGCTGAGGAGCCTTCTCGTCTCCTCTGTGGTAATTTAAAGCAAGATATTTTAATACACCAACACGATTTTTGGTAAACCCACAAAAAACTGATAATACTAATCATCCCATCAGGGTGACAGGCTCACATTAGCCTGTCAGGTGCTGAGGCAAACTTAAAACCTAAGTATAATAATCAGGTACTAAATGGTGAAGTGTCAATATCATATCATATACACCCAGCTGGAAGCTAAACTACTGCCTTCTTACTACAGCAGTACATCCTTCTCCATGAGGGTGACAATGTGAAATTGTTATAGAGGTGTTGATTGAACATTACGATCATTTTGGATCTTGTAGTTTTTGGTACGGATGACTCGCTGATATGCAGTGCCAATAAAAAGTCTTCAGCCCCACCCCTGGAGGTTTCACCTTTTTGAATCTTGAAACACATCCACAGCAGTGGAGCAGCACACCAGTGATCCACAGGCGAGTTACTTTAAAGTCTATTTTAATATTTCTATTTTTCACTTCACTACAATACACATCTGTTTTCATTTTGACATGAATCAGACTTTTGTAAATATGTCAGAAAAGCTTAATCAAATAAATCTTATTTCAGATTCTCTCTCTTGTCATGATAAAATATTAGGATCAGCTTAAAAATCAACTTTCAGTTTAGCTTTAATACAAAACCACTCATTTCCTCATAAACATGTTTACACTGATTCACATAAGACAGAAGAAGTCAGCCTCTTAAAGTTACACTCCACCTGCAGCTCATAACAAAACACACAGAATAGATACTATAGCAATAAAAACACTGCTGATCTGAACACGCATTTACCTTATTTTGTGTATTTATAGTAGAAAAGTCAGGATACAACAGAAAGTAGCCGAGGACATTCACAGCCACAA
Source organism: Helostoma temminkii (assembly GCA_900302695.1). Lineage (NCBI taxonomy): Eukaryota > Metazoa > Chordata > Actinopteri > Anabantiformes > Helostomatidae > Helostoma > Helostoma temminkii. The sequence continues at coordinate 7,559 of OMLM01014088.1, read as the reverse complement.
ACGCTAATAGATCAATTTCTAGAAGACCGTAGTTATTATAGACCTGCAGTAATTACAGTAAATAAAATGATTCTATTCAAATTCATAATTTAAAACTATAAAACACTGCATAGAATCCCTTATTTTAGTTTAGTAGTTCAGTCTAAGTACAGTCAAGGATTTACACTTGTATTTCTATATATATAGGGTTGTTATTGCACAGCTGCTTGTAATATCCAACATTGTGGGACAAGTGACTCTACCTGCTACTGACTCTTCCAAAATGGCAGCAGCAGTGGCCATTATCCACAACGCAGAAGCTTCAACCCCAAGCGACACTCAAACAATCAGTGAGAAGACATTAGACAGCAGCAGAGTCCTAGTGGGTACAGCCTCTGGCAACATCTAAAAGGCCTGATAACCAACTGATCAGTCAGCAAGCAGCCCCCACAGAAGTGTGGTGTTTTATAATGGCTGCCATTACAACAGTGGGTTTACCCGCAGCTCTAAAGCTAAATTTTGATAATACACTTTGTGAAACCTCTAGGGGAGATGTTAGAGGCAATACCTGGCTGAGTTTAGTAACCCCAACTCACAAAGTCAACTGCTCTGAGGGAAAACATGGGTGTGATGATGAGTCCTCAGAGTGAGAGGTCTGTTCCTGTTGGTTTTTCTACCTTGCAGTAATACACTACCAGGCAGACATTAAACAGTGGTGTGGAGGTGAAAACACGCCAAAGCAGTTAAGACCTTTCTTTCTCTTGTTTCATCTGTCAACAAAGACTTCATCACGACACTCTGCCCTCCCCGCTGGCACCCCAGTCTTTCGTGGTTCTCAGACCAACCAGTAGGTATCACTAGTGCAGCAGCAAAGCCATGATGACTGAATTCCCATAAATTTAGCTTTATAAAAAGTGCGACTAATGAAAGGGTAGGAGTATATCAGCATTATTCAAATTGATCCCACAAGTTGAGCTTGGTTGATTTACATTTTACCAATCACTTTTTGAGTATACCAAAACTGATTTTATTAAAAATTTAAATGAGCAGGCCCCTAAATGTAAAAGCTGGGGTGTGATTAAAAGAAACAAGATAGTCTGAGGAAATCTCTGTTAAGAACTGAAGACAGAGACAAACCGTGAAGCTGAATTGGAAAATAGGAAATAGCTGTGTACAAAGTTAACTTAACTATAGGGGAGAATGATTAATCATTTTCAGTATTGCAATTTAACACAAAGTCACAAAGTTAAGGTTGATTACCTTCCTTGACGGAGGAAATTTTAAGAACTATTTTCATAACCATTCATGATACTTAGATGATGAAGTCTACCAACTTGACACC
>OMLM01014086.1:29232-41086 GCA_900302695.1 Helostoma temminkii | reverse complement strand
GTCTGTGAGTCTTGCTGCTGGGACTTGTGTTAAAAGTCTAGGAAATGTTTATGCGTTTTGTTAAACCATTCTTTAGATGTACACATGATACATTTTTGTTTTATTGTATTGGCAATCCAGATTTTTAGCATAGTCATAGTGGTTTTACTGAATTTCAGCTGCCATCACTGCAAATTTACCCTTTACAAGTTACTGTCTGGACAGACACTGTTCTGTGTTATCCTTCCTTCTCCTTTAACATTTATCCTGCCTTGTTTCTCCTCCTGGAAACCAACAGGGGGCTAAGAAGATGCTGTCTATGGGTATTACAGGGCCTGAGGGCCATGAGCTGTGTCGGCCTGAGGAGGTGGAGGCTGAGGCCACCCAGAGAGCAATCACCATCGCTCACGCTGTAAACTGCCCACTGTACGTTGTCCATGTCATGAGCAAATCTGCAGCCAAAGTGGTGTCTAATGCACGTAGAGATGGTGAGTGGGGCCTCACTGCCATCTGCTGTTTAGATACAGTAGGGTAAGAGTGAGAGATGATGGTTTGTGTATCGTCACAGTGTTTTTCAGCTGCATTATGATTTTTTTACATGGTCAGTACATTTCCTATTGTGTGGCTAAAAGACTAGTCAGTCTTTCCACTCAGTTTTAATCCTAGCTTTGGTGGAATCTGAAACAAATTCATAACAACTCTTTCTCTCTCTCTACAGGGCGTGTAGTGTTTGGGGAGCCCATTGCAGCAGGACTGGGCACAGATGGTACCCACTACTGGCACAAAGAGTGGGCCCATGCTGCTGGCTTTGTCATGGGTCCTCCCCTTAGACCTGACCCCAGCACCCCTGGCTACCTTATGGATCTGCTGGCTAAGTACGAACTGTGTAGCAGTAGGCATGGTGGTAACAAACCGTAGATGAAATGCTAGTAAAAAAGTTCCTCTAAATGTCTCTCTTTGTTTTAAATGTGCATATCCTGGGGTGACATTAGAATTTTTTTTAGTAAAAGTGTACAGAGATAGAGGGAATGACACTGAAGCAGAACTGTGTAATGCAGGATAGAATTTACGCAAAAAGGAAAAAGGACAAAACAATCAAACAGAGCCTCAATGACTCAATAACTGTGAGAAGTGTGATTTGTTTTTTATTTTCTAGCACACAATCTGTCATTTTTACACTGATGTTTCTGTCATTTGAACTAGTGATGATCTCAGTGTGACGGGAACAGACAACTGCACCTTCTCTGTTTGTCAGAAGGCCCTGGGCAAAGATGATTTCACCAAGATCCCTAATGGAGTGAACGGCGTGGAGGACAGGATGTCTGTCATCTGGGAGAAAGGAGTGGTACGTCCTGATGATATAACTGTTCCTAATCACACATCGTTCATTACCAGTCTTCTACTGTTTTGAGCTCCTGTGATTCTCCTGTCATTATCTGTGTAATTATACAGACTGAAAAAACAAGATGCTCTCAGATCCCTGCCTGGTCCTGCTTTTCACTCTGTTTTAATTTGCATCTGTGTCCCTACATTCACCCAGCCTCTGCCTCAGCTTTTTGCACACACATACTCACCTGGCCACACCCCTGCAGTCCCACACACACTGGTCCACTCTGCCCCAGCTGGTGCCACTCCACAATTAGCCTGGTATAAAAGTCTGTGATCTACATTTTCCAGTTGCCAGCTTGTTGTTGGACTTTCCTCTGACTGCACTCTCTACAGCCACTGTTCTCATTCTGCTCTTTGGTTTCTGATATTTTGTTTTCTACAGCTATGGCTCTTGTTTATTTATGTTTTTCATGTTCAGTGACCACTAACTCATTTTCTGGATTCTTCCGTAACTCTGAGTGAGGACTGAGTTTTGCTTTATGATGCGCTTTCTGCTATGGTGTTGGTTTTCCCTTTGGTTTTCTCTCCTGTCCTGAAGTTTAGGACTGATCTGATTTCTTCCCTGTTTAGGTTTAACTGCATGAAAAGGGGCAAATGACAACATTAGCACGAATTAATCTGTGCTTTCTAACTTAAAAATACCTATTTGCATGTGTCTTACGTCAGCTCGATACTTTCTCCTGTGATGCATGGTAAAAAGCTGACTACTCAAGATTACTAATCTTTCATGGAGGCTGATTTTTGGAAAAACATGAATCATGTGCACATAAACTCAGTAAAATTGTAGACCTTTCCATGGGCCCCATATGGTCATATCAAATTAGGAAGATGTGTCATGCCTTGGGGCCCAGTGAATGCCTCTATACAATAGTGCAAACGGATAAAATGTAAGTTTTTGACTCATCAGAGGGCCACATAAATGCTGCTTCCTGGTTTTCTACAGTGCAAAAACAGAAAAGGCAGTAAAGTCTTGCAGAGAGCAGACTCTGCATTTTCGTTATTGTGAGGAGGGGATTTTAGCCCTCCTGCCTCAAGGCCACTGGAAAGATTTACCACATGCAACAACACACATTTTGGCAGAAACGACTTGCTTGCTGCACAGTTAAGCGTTGACCTTTCATCTGATAATTATTTATATTGTTGTCATCTACAGTGACCCCATTTCTTCCTCCCGCTTTTTCTATCCATATGATTTGTGCGATTCTTCTCCTTTCTCCTTAGCACAGCGGCAAAATGGACGAGAATCGATTTGTAGCCGTCACCAGCAGCAATGCAGCAAAAATCTTCAACTTCTATCCACAGAAAGGCCGCATTGCCAAAAACTCAGATGCTGATGTGGTTATATGGGACCCCAAGTTGACAAGGTGAGGACCCAAGCTGCAGCCATTCAGCAAACTAGGAGAAAGCTTTTGAACTGCATCAGAAAAAAAGATCTTGGATACTGTATGTGTGCAGTCTAAAACGCATAGCACTCTAATCCACGTTCTAAATGCTCTGATATCTCCGCACATAAAGTCAGGCGTTTCTTTCAGTGCTAATAGCAGCTTTAACTGCAGATGCTGAAACAGGACACAAACTTGAAAGTGTGTCTTCCGGGTGTCAAGCATTCAGTTAAATACAGATAAGATTAGCAGTAAAGGAGCAGGTTATAGACACAGGCAGCTAAACAGAGAAGTTTCATCTTGTGCCAGCTTAACACACACCAACACACCAACCTGCCACGTAAGCTCATTATATTTGTGCTCTATCCAAAAGTCAGGGTATGTCATTACTTATCAACAGCTGCAAATTAAAACACCATGTAAACATGAATCACATTTTTTAGTCTGTAAAAAAAAAAAACTTTTTGGAGCAATGATTCATTCTTGTCCATGTTTGGTATTTTGGGAGGAAGATTTAAACACACTTACATAAGCGTGATGCAAACAGCATCTTAAAGATGTCAACTATTTCATGTGGGCGCTAAACCAGTTTTTCATAGTACAGGACTATTTTCAGAAGCAGGCTTAGGATATTATCATTTTCTTATTATCCTCAGATAAATAGTGAAGCGCTGCACTGTGGGGCACATGCACAGATCCAGGCACAGAGGACAGTTTGCATTCCAGTAGCTTGCGTACTCTAGCACATTCAGACTTATATAACCTAGAATGGCAGTGCACTGCTCCGTTTGCTGGAGAATCTGGGCCCCCAGGGACCTCACTAACCATTGATGTGAATTGGAGAAGAACACATTGACATTATCATCAAGCATAATTTGCGGTTAGTAAATTCACTGGTGACACAGTTAAAGCTTGTGCAATGCAAGAGAATTTCATTAGTATTTCCATAGAGGAATGTACAGTATTTGGATCGTATCATCCTTGGATGTGTCCTGTTTGTTTCATTATTTGTGCATGTGGTCTGTCTTTACCATGTCTGCATGTCTGTGCATGTTATAATGTCTTTCAAGCATGAGAGCACCTCATGTTTGACTGCCACAGCTATGAATTCATCTGTGAAACAGCATAATTAATCGCCATCAGCACAAGTGTCACTTCAAAACATCCGCAACCAGGGGCCATAAACAGTTGCATAACCACAAACGCCTATGAACCTCAGTCAGTTGCCTTGTGTCTCATAATTGGGCTACTTGAATAATGAGGACAGGTCTTGTTTTTGTCAGCGCACACTAAGCGTGGTGTCTGGATTTACAGATCAGCAGGAAATGTGCGTATGTGAACTTGGAGAAAAGAGGCCACCAGAAAAGAGAAAACATTCAGGGTTTCATGATGAGCTGAGTCAGGCTGATTCACTGCTGACTGGTCTTACAATCAGATAAATAGACTCAGCAGAGCATCTGATTGCTTGATTATTGCTTGATTATTTTATTATTTTTACTATTATCAAGAACTATAATGATATCGTCCATGCACATTCATAACTGAACTGAAGCCTGTGTAGTAACAGATAATGAATGACATAAAAATAGGTTGTTATATACAATATGGCCAATAAAATTGTAACTAATAGCTAACCAACTCCAACAAGAGTGTTTCCATAAGCTAGGGGCATAAAATCAACCCCAAATAAATGTCAGTGTCATTCCAAAGCTGCTGTACTGTATGTGTGGCAACCATTTGATGTGTACTGTATCAGCTTAACATATGTGCATATAAAATGTTTGTGTTTTACATTCATGTTTAGTTATTGCAATTTAAAATAAAAGTAACAAAGAGTATAGAAGTTTTATCAAAAACATTTACATTTGTGTGTTAAAAAATAAACTGTCAGTGTTGTTATGCACATAAATGGCACCTGTTAGTGGAAGATTATTATAGTGTATAGTCACTATTTCATTTGTGTGTACAAGTCTGACATTTTACAAGGTCTTTATGCAAGGTTTGTAACTATACAATAGTTATAGAAAGGTGTGGTATAGATAATTGTGGTTTGATAGAAAACTTTTTCATTTTATAGAAAACATTTTTATCCAATTTTTATATAACTGTGCTATAACTGTGTTAGATTCTGTCTTCTGTATCTTCATCAAAACTCATTCATACTCCCCATCGCTCTCCAGCCTGCTCAGACAGTTCTGTTTTTTCAGAATATATTCAGAGTATGTGGCAGTGCTCCTGCAGCAGCAATTGGATAGATGCCACAATAATGTAAAAGCAGCAGCAAAAATGTTGAGGTGCTTTTTTATCGACTGAAAGAACCTCAGGTTATGTGCTTAGTAAGCCTTTTAGAGAGGAGAGCATCACATGAGCAAATGTTATATAAATAATACATTAAATTGCTTGTTGCTGCACAGTCAGTGATCTGCAGTAAAGCGATGCTGTGTATTAGTACATCTTGGCCTGATTCAATCAGTTTCAGATAAGAATGGAAAGCATTAAGGCTTCACAGGAAGTTGACGTGTTTCTCAGTTTTGAATTCACAAAGCAAGTGGTGATTACCTTACTTATCAGTAGACATGTGAACAAAAACTTAAGTTCTAATGCAGATTCCCAAAGTTGTTTGAAAACTTATGGCTGCATCTTTGTGTCTTGGCAGGAAGATATCAGCCAAGACTCACCACCAGGCTGTGGACTACAACATCTTCGAAGGCATGGAGTGCCACGGTGTCCCTGTCATCACAATCTCCAGAGGCAAAGTGGTGTATGAAGAGGGGCAGCTGAATGTGTCACCAGGCCACGGCAGATTCATCCACAGAAAACCTTTCTCTGAGTTTGTTTACAAAAGAATAGAGCAAAGGGAGCAGGTCAGTCAAATCTCATGAGTTACACTGTTAGAGAATCATGTTCTTGATCCACAGTGTATGTAATGATGCTTATGTTTAGCAGCTAGCGAGCAGCTTTAGAGTCAGGGCTACAGGAGAGGGAACTTTGTTTGTGTAAAGTGGCTAGAAAGACTCCTTAAAATGCACTATTGTATTTTGTGATCACAGATTTCAGTCATTTTTACACTTTCTGTAGCTTTAAACTTAAAATCCATTGGTTATTTTTTTTAATTTTTGGGCATAGCGGGGTAAGTCTTAGTGCTGCTAGCTGAGCATTACATTTAGTACATCGACAACATCTCAACCATTACCCTGGGTTAAATGAATTTATTAACACTGTATTTTTATAATTTACTGTGGAGTGAGCATGATGAATTAAACACAAACTTCACTGAAAGACACTGTAAAGCACATTTGAGAACACTGAATTCGGATTGTGTTCAATTTGAAGCAAAGGTCACTTAATCTTTCTGTGCTCTTTGTATTTGGCCTGCAGGTGGGGAAACCTACAGCTGTGATCAGAAAGCCCTACACAGGCAAAGTCATTTCTGTATGAACGACTGCCCAAGACATGAAAGTCACTTTGAATCTCCAGCTGTGTCTTCTGTACAGTCGAGAAGCCACAAAGGCCAAAACAAGTGATTGTTTTCTACATCAGCAACGTCCTGTTTGCAGAAAATACCTATGTTAGATATGTTGTGTAGGATTTGCTGACCTATGTGAGGTTTTCAGGTCACTTCTGCTCATTGCACAGGTCAGGAGAGGCCAGTGTGCTGCTGAAGATTATTTTCACTCTAACATTCATTATACAATCAAGTATGTCACCGTAAGAACTGAAAATAGGGCTTAATCATGATTTCAGTATATATCTGTAGTGCATGTGATATTATAAATTATATAACTGTGTAATTAAACACACACAATAACCTTAATTGTGATTGGCCTCTATTTTTATTCTACATTTTATAATCCACAGCTTCCTTTTCTGAAATGCTTGTTGCTATTGGTAACAGAGCTGATGTTTCTATCTCGTTCCCTTCGGTTAAATATTCAATAAATTGCAGTGACATGCATGAAAGTATTATGATTTATTTTGTTGACCCAGATTAATTCCGTATTTGCATATTCAACAAGATGGCGCATTATCATATGTGCTCTCCATCTATGCCCATGTATGGGCTGCATTCTTTGCTTCCTTAGTAAAAAGGTCTGTGGCTGTCACTGAGCGTCATGTGGCAGCTTCCTATTGGGCTCTCATGCTGGGATGGCTATAAAGCCACAGGGCCAGCTGAGACATAGTGTGAGCTTGTCAGTTTGCCACATGGGTCAGTAGCAGTGTGTGAGTCACAGAAATACAGAATACTCATCATTGAGCTGTAGTACTTCCTCTTTTGTACGTGGAAGTAGTGGTGAGGAACTGGCAGCGTGTGAGTATCTTTAGTAAAAAGAATTAGAATCCACGCAAGTTAAAAAAAATACAGGAAAAATAACTTACTTTTATTACATTATTCTGCTGAAACCATTCGTTTTAAGCTGAAACTGGTGATCAGTCAAGCACACAACATCTCTCATGATGTAACCACATTTCCACAAGTGCAACAACAAAATGAAATTGTGGACACGTTAGATATGTGCATACTAAAGCATGTTAACACCAGCAGCAACGCAGAAAGACACATTTTCCATAAGTCAGAATGCTGCAGTATAAACTGAATTAATAAGTAATAATTTTATTTTTGGTTTAATAAAATAAAATTGACTGCTAATTTCAGGTCATTAAAATGTGCCTTAAAACTTTGGTCAAACTGTAATTAAGGAATATATATGTAAATATATTATTATTATGATCATTATCATAATTCATTTTAAATTATAATGCTTTTAGTTGTAACTTATCAGTTTTTCTATATAAGCTTCTATATATAGCGCACATGAACTGTCACCACTATTTACTGTTTAACAATAACTCACAACTTGACTTGTCAATAATTCAGTGAAAGATGAGTTGTTTGGCTGTGACCCATCTCTGTGCTGTGTGAACACAGTAACACCTACACTCTGAGATGCTAATGAACAGTGACGGTGTGGAAATGGAGCGAGGACAGTGCCGCTCACTGCACATGTAACGTGCATCTGTGTTTGATAATGTAAGCAAATCCCACTGTTGTACACTCTGCAGGGAAGCATTACACAAGCAGGTGACTTAAATAACTAAAGAAGCTTTTCTCTGTGTTTTAAATTATTAGAAGCTGTTTGATTTTTTTATGCTTTGTAAATTGTGTGAGGTGCTTAGTAAGTAATGATAAGATTTACCAATGATTGGAAAGTTAAAGCTGAGAAGCAAACTAAAATAAGACAGAATATTTCAATACCTAAGCCTATAACATTATTTGTACTTGGTAGGCAGTATTATGGGATGTAACCTTACTATATACTGTACATCCTATTATATTGTGGGCTATGCTCAGAGTTTGTGGTGGAATCATGCAGTATTGTCATATGCCTTGTTACATAATGAATGTGACATAATATGCGTGTAATGTCTGTGATGAGTTAAGTGGAACTTGTTCCTGCCGAGTGCTCACTGGAGCTAACCTGAATTCTCTATGGTTTCCATTACTGTCAGTTGACTGACCCGCTGTGTAATATCATGTAAGTTAATGAACTACTGATGATACAGTACAGGTAGAGGATTATAGTCCAGTAATGAGTCAGTGTTTCAGCAGCATATATTTATTATTAATAAATATGAATATACAACACAGTATAAAACATTATAATAAACATATTAACAGTCAAAACAACAAAGAGTTAACACAATTCATTTTCAGGAAGACAATGTATCATATTTAATGGTAATAGTTGTTGAGACATTTCATTTGAAATGTTCAGTTTTTCTTAGTTGTCGATTAAGTTCTGTTCTAAAAGGAAACAGTGTAGAGGTAGTTTGTTCAGCAGTTCTCAGCACAAGACAAGAAAGCAAATAGGTTCTCTAAGTCCAACTCATTAATATTGACCCAGCTAAAACTATAAAACTTAACATACACACAGTTAACAGTTAAACCATTATTACAACTGAGATAATGAAAGTATAAACAACTCAGTAACTCAAGTATATACTGTACTAGCCTACATGAATCATGATATAGTATCATTACTAACTATAGAGTGTACTTCCTAATTCTTAGTTCCTGTGAAGCACAGTTAATAAGTTTATTTTTTACATTGTCTAGCAATGTTGTGTCATCGGGTCTTACAAATCATCCAGCAGTTTACCATAACACAGTGAACAGTGAAAAACCTACTTGACCTACTGGTGACACCAGATAAAAAATCATGTTTATGATTCATGTTTATGGTACCATGAATGTCTGGGCTGTGTTTCATGGCAGTTTTCTGTACAGGCATTTCAAATGTCAGCGTCTAAACTGGTCGACCAACAGACCTTCAGTGCCACATCACTAGAAATAAATAATAAAAACGAGACGTAGCAGAAAGGTCCTCACACGATACTTTGTGGAGATTCTTTGGATTGAAAGAACAGTGGACACAAAAAATCAGGCTGAAAAGAGAAGAAAAAAAAAAGCATGGATTAAAGGTGACATTTTAGCCAAACATTCATCATTCTCTATCAACAGATTGTAACACAAACCTTAAGAATCAGTGACTGAAGGTTGCAGTGCTGTTTCTCCTTCCTCCTTTTCAATCTCCTCCTTAGGATTTTGGTGTGCAGGTACTCCACCCTCTTCTCAGCTGAGGTGGTGAAGAACCGCTCACAGACCAGCAGCCTGAGGTGGGACATTTTGCCAGCAATTGGAGCCATGAAGAGCAGGGTGAGCAGGATTGCAGCCAAAGGACAAATGGAAGTATGGAGCAGCAGCTTGGGTTTAGGAAGGCATTCCTTCTCAAATAAGGTCACAGAGTAGGAAAAGTCTTTCTTGTGATTTTCCTCAACAAATGGTATTCCGAGTAAAGTTGAAATTGTCTGAAAATATAAGTGAATGATTAGTCAGTAGCTGTCCGACAAAAATAAGTACAAGTTATGTAAAATACTTTCACAAGTATACTTACTTTGATGCTCATTAACAAGGGAACATGGAAGGGCTCCAGCTCCGATAACTCTGTTGTTACAATATTAACAAAACAGTACAACAAGGCATCCACAGTTATAATCAGGATCCAAACTATAAGATGGGGGACAACTGGAACACCAAATTTCAGTGTAGCTTTCCTCTCTCTGGAGGTGAGACGGGTGAAGGGGATGGGTGTGTAGAGCTCCTTCTCGTCTGGTGTGAGGGGGAGGACGTGGGGTTTTCCTTCCGCCTTCTGCTTCTCGTCAAAACGAACGAATTTACAGTTGATGAACCTGTTCTTATATTTCATGTCATTGCAGTATTTTTTTATGTGCAACACTATGAACATCATGAGCACGAGGAAGCTGACAGCAGGAAATATCCTACTGGTCACTGTGGAGACTGTGGTCATCACAGACTGCACTTGTTCTACAGTCTCATTCAGTTTTTGCTCTGCTTCAGTGAGTTTATCCTTGAATTTGCCTGATTCCAGTCTGGTTGAAACATTGAGCTGGGAGTCAAAGGTCACAACTGCCAGGTCTTTAAGCCCTTTGAGTATGTTTCCTATCCACTTTAACATCCTGACATAGTTACTGAATGGAGCGGTGATGGAAGCTTTCTTTAAACTCAGGTTACAAATCATACTCCCAGCCAGGATTGTGAGGTTCTCCAAGCTGTTGCGGATATTTTTAAGGATCACTAAACTGGTCCCAGCTGTAAGCAGCAGGTTCCGACTCTTCTTCATGAAAACAGAGATCACAAATAGAGTCCCTAAGCATCTTACTCTTTTTGATACAAAGAGAGCCACAGTAAGCAATGTCCCAAAGCAGCTTGCAATCCCTCCAGCCACTGCTGCCTCATAGTCTAAGGTGAACACGAGGTAGAGGAGGAGCAAGGAGCTGAGCAGGAGGCTGAAGAAGCTAGAGATGAGCAGGAGGATGAGAGTTCTTTGAAGGCCATCTCGCTTACCAGTTGTGAAAACCTCCACAGCCAGAAAACCAACGTCCACAAGGGTCTGTTTTGATGCAAACAACGGAAGTAGCATCTTGGGTATGAACGGACCGAACACTGGAAGAAAGAAGGTTACAGAGACTTATAACATACAGTGTTAACATATCGTAACGTGTTGCTCAGCCATGCAGCATACAGAACACAGTTGGCAAATGCTTTCTAAGTTTTTAATTAGTTAAATGACAAACCTCTAAATGACAAACCTCCTGTACCAGTCTTGGTGTCTAATGTGTACATTTAGTTTTCAGTCACTTTAAATACTGCTAAAACAGGAACTCCTGCAACCCGCAAAAACCAGCCATTCGTCATGTTCCGGTCCTCCCTATTTTTCAACCAAAAGCAGAAGCAATGAAAAGTATGACTCAGAGTTCTGGTGTTTGATGCTTAAATGTGCTGTTAGTGTTTAAATCAATTACTCTAGTACATTTAATAATTGCCGAGATTTAAACTAAAACTAAAGCAAACTGCAGAATGCAAATGTAAACTCTGTAAACAGATTGTAATGGTGTTGTAACATTATGGACTTGGATCAAACTAGAATCTAATAATTAAGGTTTAATTCACAAGGAGGCAGATGCTTTCAAAGCTGTAGGAAAGTAATTATTTGATACTACAATATCAAATAACCATCACTGATGAATGGAGCTATAAGACACAGGTCTTATTGTAAAAGTTGAAATGCTCCTATTATTTCTGTAGTTTGATCTATCTTCAAAGCTGTAAGTGGCTATATGTCAGCTTTTGATTTATAGATTCTAACAATTATTTAGGTATGTGTCTGTGGAATAATATGTCAATGGAGATTGTATATTTATGAAGCATTTAGAAATTTCTCATCAATTTTTTTCTTGTCTGTTCTCATCTGTGTCTCATCTGTCTTTGATGCTCGACCACTCCTGCACAGGGTAATAGCAGTAATGTATGTTCTCTATTGGTACATAGTCTAAAATGCCTGATGTTTAGTCACTGGAATCAGAAATCTTTATCAACCCCTTTCTACCTGGTATTTCTGTCCCAATTGTTTAATTGAACTCCCTCTATCGATATACTTTTAGCTCATATTTACACAAAAAATAGAAAAATTGTAAATTCTTTCCTGCTTACTTTTGACATTATTTTCCTTATGTTTCTATAAAGA
>OMLM01014086.1:0-27359 GCA_900302695.1 Helostoma temminkii | reverse complement strand
TGTTGGGAGCCACTCCAATATTGCCTGGGATAAACTCTGAAGTCTTTCTGGTGGTTTACCAGTATAGTTTGATTCAGTACATGGGGGGTGGGGGGGTTGTTTTGAGTTTTGGGGGAGTGTGGGTACAAGCTGGGACACACCTCACCCAAAGCAATGGTCTGCAAAACTCCATCTATTTAGCTAGGTCGGTTGGCGTGGCGTGACCAAGCATCTGGTTAGAAACACTGTCACCCCCATTCAGATACAAGTACATAGACATTAAAAGAACAATGAAAACAAAACAAAAAAATAAAGCAAAACATTTATTTTTCATTCGAAAAGGGCTTCTGCAGAACTGGTAAAGCGATTCCCAGTTCTGACCCCCATGGCTTCGAATTGGATGAAAACCTGGAACTGACTGATTCCTCGTGCTAAGAAGTTCATTCCAGCTTCCTCCAAAAAACAACACCTGGCAATCCCAGCCGCCAGGCGCTTGCGACAGCAATTCGCTGTGTGCACAATGTGCGCGACGTTTTTGCTCAAAACACAGGATCACGTTTGCACCCCTAGAAACAGGCTCAGAAGACACAACATCAAGCATGCAGTGTAACCGGGGAGCGTGACCTGTAATCGCAACACTGGCTGCTACAACAATGCTATCAGTCCACACTCTGCTATGATCGAGAGAAGCTGTCCAGTGAAGATTGGGAAGCTCTTCTTGTTAGTGGGGCCAGAGTAGGGTCCACCAGCGAGGAAGGAGGAAAGAGCTTGAACCAGCCAATCACCATGTTGGACAGGTCCAGCTCGTCTAACAGTATCTGAACTGCTCCCATGAAGGATTTATGGTCCATACGTCCATAGTCACCCCATACGATGACCTGCAAGGAAGAAAACAGGAAAAAATTACCACTTTAAAGCACAGATACAATAAAAATATTTTGTTACTTTAAATCCCATGAGACCCCACCATATAATCATGGGAAATTGTTTTCTTACCTGCAAAACTTTCCCTCCTGGACTCTCCTCAAACGGCAGTTGCTGCTGGTAAAGAGGATCCAAAGTTTTTCTTGCTACTTTTGTTTTCTTTTTGGCTATGCAGGCGCCATTTTCCAAAAGGTAGACCTTTACATATGGTGCTGAGGTGAGAGGAGAGAAAATATTACTGATTTGTTATCAACAGAAGTGTGAAAACGCCTGTACTAATGCTGTGACTGCTGAAATTACCTGGCAGTGCCTTGGAACCTGGTTTTCCCACAAGGCCACGGGCTCTGATGATCTCCACCTCCAGTGCTCCTTTCTTCTCCACCATGCCAATCTGGATGTCACCTGAAGAGCAAATATGATCTATTAACATATCCCCTTGTATAGGGAAAAGATCATCTGGTGGTGATTAACCTAAGTGCAAAGAGCTATTCCAAAGGTTACAAAACTACTATGTGAAAATTGTTAAAATTGTTCTCACCCATAGGTGGAGTAGCCAACGTCTGTCGGCCAACCAGTTGGGCAGGACCCAGACCATCCAAGAAGTCACTGAACTGGGCATCTGAGGAGAGCCTCACACCAGGGAAGATGAGACTGGAACAGAAACACACTGGTTACCACGGAGATAAAATACATGTTGAATAATGACTAAACTTGAGGCAAAGATGAGTGTAGCCTATTGAATGTAAGAGTGAAAGGAAAACATAATAATATGAGTAATCATTTAAATCATTTGATGTTCATGCAGAAAGTGCTCCCAGTAATTTATGAGTAAGACCTATTGACAGTCCTCAGAGTCCTTACTTTCCCTCAGAGCTGTAGCTGTTCATGCTGCCGTCGGTGGACTCCCGGCTGGCTTGCCGAGTCATCCTGCTCCTCATCTCTACCGCCAGCCCTGTCTCTGTACTCCTCTGGATAGTACTGCGCAACTTCTTACCTCCTGCTTCTGCACACAGAATGACACATGAACAGAGAGAGACACAGAGAGAGAGAGACTGTGAGTCCACGACATTGAATCATTTTGTGCCTGATTTAACAATCTACGTTGATCATTATTGACGTAGCTGTCATTGGCACATGGGTTATACAAAACACACGAGTGAGATTTATTCTGGGAAGGATCGTGGCAATTTCACTGTGAAAACCCATCAGGTCAAGAATTCTACCAGCTGTACACAATCGTGGCTATTTGTGTATGCGCTGAGCAGGGCTACTGTACATGCAAGGCCCTCCTCTGGTCTGTGTAAGATTGCCATGGGCTTTGTGTGTAGAGAGTCCATGCTCCACCTACAAACATCCTTACTGATCCAAGATGACAGCTGACTTCCCCATTAGTCCTACTGCTGCTCATCTCCAACCAGCCTCCCTGACAGGCTGCATGTGGAGCCACGTGACTGTCCCTTTGGCAGATGTACACATACCTTTACAAAAGTACAGCAATAATGCTCCATGACTCGAAAGACGCCTGTGAGCAGCACAAGCACAGCATCATTACTGCTTGTATTTTCAAATTCAATCATAAAAGAGACTGGAAAATTTGCCTTCAGTCTGATCATGAAGCAAGTCACAATATACAGCAGAGATGCTTGAGAGCATAAAACAGACACACCAACTCTAAACCCCACAGTATTGGACATTTCACTTCTTATGTGGCCATTTTGTTCTGTTAGCAGATGGAAACCGTTTAAAGGGTTAAAAACAAGGAGAAATTATTACTAACTTTGACTGCTATAGCGCAAGTTATAAAATGTCTTCTTTTATCTGTAATCAAATCATGGTAAATAAAGGCATCATGTTATTTTCCAGGTCAGATAACCATGTGAAAGCCAAATGAAAGTAATAACACTGTGCTAGCTTCAGCTGATTGTTTGCAACCTCCAGCTACAAAGTGATGAGAAACAATCAGCATCTTTATTCACAGATAATTTTCACATAACTTCATCATTATCTATCTGTCTAGACTACAGCATTCTCAGTCCACCATCTTCATGGGCCTTTTGTGTTCCCTTTCAGCCTTGAAATCTCTGCTATTCAGCTGGCCTCTGCCTCCACTTCCTGCTCTTCAAACGCTACAATAGGAGATGCCTCCACAGAGGTCGTCTCTGACGTCTGAAGCAAACTGCAGATCATAAACCAAATATGCCAATCAGTGGCTGGTCAGATGCTATCAGTGGACACTGGCAGCTTTTTCAAGACAACAAATTTGTATTCCTGCTTGGTAAAATGCATGTATTACCATTATACCATATTACCATTATACTGCTGATTAATAAAAACACTTTTAGTTTAAAGGCCATAACTCTGAGGTCATATGTGTCACATACACATATGTATATTCTGCATTGATAAAAATACACAGAGACACACACACATGCACACAACAAAAATGGGAGTATTATTAACACTGGCTGGGCAATGTGGTAGTTAGGCACTTTTGTAAAGTATCTGGCACGCCTGAAGCAGCAGTAGTCTAAAAGTTAAACAAACTGGCCCAACACCAAGAAGAGTCACTGCCCTCAAATCTCAGAAAAAAGACAATGGCAGACCGTAGTGGAGCTGCCTGGCTGGCAACAGTGGAAGTGTGAGCATCTTGGGAGGCATAAATATAAACACATGCAGCAGGCGTCATCACTGCTGTTCAGGAAATCTGCAGTGACAGTCACAGAGAAAGTTAGATTCCTAATCTAAATAAACACTGCCGGCCACAAGATACTATCTTAATCCAGTTACTAAATGCTTTGTTGCCATTCATCAAGTCACATATAGAAATTATCAAGGAGAAATGAGATATTAGTCAGACAAGTATGAGTGGACAGGTTCCAATAAGCATTCATGCAGTAGCAACATGTCCATTTCAACACAATGATATACATTTCTAATTTATAACACTAACATTCTAATTTAACTAATTATATTTTTCAACCTGCACCATGCCTCCTTATAATTAACAGCCTGCATCTCTCTGCTAATCCTAAATCCATCACCTCCCTCACTGCTATCCTCAGTTTAATCAGCAGCTGCTACTGTGACATTTCCTCCACTCATCTCCTCCATTCATCTTACCTCCATCCTCCTCATCGAAGGAGTTCATGCAAGGGAAATAAACAGCCAGCGCTTCAAACGACGCAGATAGACTCATCTTGCTCTGGGAGCGCTGGATACGCATCCCAGGAGCTGGAGCAGATGTATCATGCCCCTGCCTGCCCATGGTGACTGATGGCCGTCCTTGTCAACGCAGTGAATCAAATGCACTTGATGTCAGCTTTACCTTCTCTAACAGATATTACTGTAAAAAGCACTTGAGAAATATCTACTTAAATTTGGTTTGTTCCCAAAGCCAGTGGTTGAAGGAACTGCTCTGTGTTATCATCTAGTCTGTCTCTAAATGCTCTGTACACTGCATCTTAAGCAGAGCTTTCGAAAAATGTTACTTCAGTAGCCGAGCCTTGTGCTGTCTGGGTCTGACGTTCCTGCTGCACCTCTTTCTTAGGGGGGGAGGGGAGAGAGCTGCATTGTGCTCCACCAATCACAGAGCCAGCCGAGGTGCGTCTGGCTCTGCGGGTGAACAAGCTCTACCCAGAGATACTGAGCCCCCTCCCCTGTCTGTTTCTCAGCAATTTTTTAACCTCCTTTTTATCATTTGTGTTATCTTTTTCCTCACTCTGCTTGCTCTTTTGTTTCTTTTATTCTAGTCATCACTGTTATTTACCTTTTCTCTCCCTGTGTTCCACCATCATTCCCATTCTCCTTATCCTTATCCATAGGAGCCAATGAAAACAAGCTGTCATTAGGTCTGCCAGCAGCCTGCTTCTCTATGTGAGGACTTCAGCCACATGGCAGGCACCCAAAGCTCACGTGCCAAAACTCTGCTACTTTACTTTTGTTTCTTCCAATACTATAATATCACAGCTGTGTTCACTTTTCTTTTTCTGGCTGCTTCTGTTGTTGCAGAGAATGAGAAATCAAGCAGATGATCATATTCACATGCTCAACCTGAAAAATTCATCTATTAGTCTTTTGCAGTCTTAGTTTCACATCAATGTATGCACATAGATGTATAAAATCCTGTTTTAATTGTTTAGTCACTAAGCAAACTTTGAAACAATCAGGAAAGCTCCTTGCTTGAATAAATGTCAGACTTACCTAAACACAGACTTTTTTTCCTTTCTTTTTCTACCATTTTTGGACACCCGAGGTCAGTCTGTTGTAAACAGTTCAGAGCAGAGTCACACGACAGTAATGGGAAGGATTTCTTCACAGGTCTTCCCTGAAATATGCTGCTTGTATGAAATACATAAGCCAAATTTATGGCTGAAAACTAAACTTTAGCTCCTCTGGTATCTGTCACCTCTGTAGCCTGTTAAAAACAACTGAACTTTTGCTGGAGAGCCAAATGTGGTGCTTCTGTTCTGAATATGTATGTGGCAGAATAGGCACAGGACAAGACAATTATAGTGCTTCTCTGCACTATCACAAATATAGCAATGTCCCTGTAGTGTTGCTGCTGAGGCAAAAGTTCCTCTAAAAGACACTGCAACCTACTTCCATGAAAGAACTGCTTAATGCACAGCATCCATTTGCAGGATTCATCTAGGTCAGCACAGCCAGAAACAACATTTCACATTTACAGCTGGGGGGAAATTTGAAAAACACATGTGTAGTTAAAATACAACTAGTTAGGTCATTTAATTGGTCTCCTAAGAGTCTTTTTCTTTATGAAAGAATGTATCTTTTTTATCTATTCTATATATTTTCACTGCACCCTTCCTCTACAGTATCCATGAGGCTGACAATTGTGGTTGACTTGGCTACCAACTACTGGATAGATGTCTATATGATCATGCACTCCACTGAATAAATAGTAGTGAATTTAATGCTTCATCTAGTATTATTATCCTTTAAACATTTTGCTTTCTGTTACTTTAGGTTATTAGCAAATATCTGCAGAACTAATGTTATTCCCACATGAACATGGTAAACATTCTATCATGTTAGCCTTTAGTTCAAAGTACTGCTGTAGCTAAGTAGAGCCTCATATAGTCTCAAAGTTTGGTTATCTTTGTTGTATATGTAGATTTTAGACGACTAGGATACTCTGGTTTCACAACAGTGTGACTAGAAGACCTGTGGTCTCACTCCAAACTAAAACAAACCTACATGACAATGACCACATAACTGATAATGACAAGTACCTCAGAAGGATGGAATGAGAAGCACGCCGGTTCTACTTCAAAACAACGTAACATCCCAGAAGTCACATGTAAGATCTGCCTGGCAGGTGGTAAGGATCACAGGCAGAAGCTTTCGGAAGTTTTCTGACTGATGAGCACAGGCCAGACCAGGCCAAGCTACAGACACTGGCCCTACACACTGTAAACACAGCTTAATGGAGAGCTCTGACCCAGGCACTCACACACAGAGGTAGGCAAACACACACTTACATTCACTTACAAGCACTCAAATGCATATACACCAAAGGCAGACAAACACACTGTCTCTTCTGTCAGTTTACATTCCATCTTGACTACCTTGATGCAGACCAGTCACCCAGCCTGGAAATACAGCTTCCCCCTTTGTGTGTAGTCATGTTATACTGACAAGTATTATCAAATGAAACAGCTTTTATTACAAAATTAAATGTAAAATCACGGCAGGGCCTAAAACCACATTCAATGATATTAACCACTAAATTCCAGACACGCATGCCTGACATTCTGCTGCCTCATAACATTGTTATGGCGTTCTTACACATCCAATACAAATATATTAGCATTCAGTTGGTGTCATGTTTGTGTTCATTTGACAAATGTAAGCCCACTATTCTATTTCTATTTTTAGCTCTGACGTCTCACTAACTCTTTAGATTAATATGACAAAATAAAAAAAAAAGTACATATGTCAAATAATGGAAGCTGGGAGAGATGTTATGTTTTCACCATGTACGCACACTGTGTCTTGCTTGCTGAAATTTACTGACTGAAAAGGTACACACATTCAATGGAAGGCGAGAGTTAAGAAAACATATTTGAATAGTGAAAAATGGGGTGAGGGGTATAGTTGGAACAGTCCATCCCCTGGCTGCTCCTCTCCACCCAGTGGTGCTAACACTGAAGCTACAACAGATGGGGAAGAGAAAGAACTTCTAAACACTGCCAGGCCTTATATGTATATATGATATACCCGGATACGAACTGCTTACATAACTCCAGCTGATTGTCTTCTGTCTTAAAGTCACAACAAACTAATGTGACATGTGAAAACTCCTCTAGTGTGTGAAATTTGCAATGCAAACATGTCACAAAAGCATGATTGTGTCTCACACCACAAAGAGGAAATAAAGTGAAGACCAGAAACATCATGCTCATGCTTTATGACTAAACTGACCGCAGTATTTTTTTCTAGTGTGCGTCTCATCAGCCTTCCTCTTTGACAGCTACAGAGCTGTGTTATTAATGAAAGACTTGACAATTTCTAAGAGGAAGTCCATAAAATATTTTTAGCAAGAGTAGAAAATCTAAAAATGCACAGTGGAAGTTCATTTTTAGTCCAGTACGGAGGAAAGGAAAGAATGTACTGTACTGAAATGTGGGACACAGCTATACAAGTGTATCTTAAACTGTGGCCAAGCTTCAGATTCATGAAAAGGAGACATATGGCTGAGGAACATGAGCCACACTGGAGGCAAAAAACACTGAGCAGCTGGTGTAGCGTGGCAGGGTTTACAAGATGAATCAACAGCTCTTAGCTGAGCTCAATGAAATGCTGACTGAGTACAGATAATACAAAAAATATGCACCCTTTTATTAGCAAACTCTTAAGGTAGAAATGTAGTGTGACCCAGCCCATAGTGTGATATGATATAGTGTGATATGGGCTCGGTTTGAATTCTGCATATGAATACCAACACTGGCAGAGAACAACCAGAGTATAGTCATGAATTACAACACAATTCTAAAAAATAAAGACAGTATAAGAAGACAGTATGGGAATACTGTGTGCTCTTAGCTGTTAGAGTGAATAACTTCAGTATCCTCTCAAATGCAACACAGTGAAACATTTTTGTCAAGTGGCAAGCAGCATCAGCAAAGACCAGAGATTTGTGCCTCTGCTTATATGTGCTCAGAAGTTCACTTTGTTTGCACAGTTTGCTGGGTTACTGTTCATGTACATCTACGATTAACATTAATAGATACTGCTTGGAAAGTGCTTCTGCATAATTCCCATACTGTAGACATACTGTAGGCAAAACATCTCCAAAACAAGAACATTAGTTAATTTCTTGGATAATGCAAAGTACACTTATCTGCTGGGAGAGACGCAATGTGCTGCTCTCAGTGTGAAAACAATTTATTTAGCCAACCAACACTGATGGTCACATCGGAGTGTGTGAATAAACATAAAGTCATCAGTGATTAACACAACACTCACAAAAGAACTATTTTAGGTTAAGACTGGGCAATCTCTAGGTTGTCTTATTCGTGATTCAAATGTGATTACAATTTGTTTAAATTCTTTAAACTGCACAATTTAAGGTATTAAACAGGCCACATAATACTGAAACACACCAAATCTGTCTTGTGTTTAATGCTGGCCCGTGGTGTTTGGTTTCTGCCCCAGGTGTACAGCACCATGGAAACAGAAAAGCTACCCCTGCAAGAGTAAACCAGCTTTTGCATTTACAATACATGATATAGTGCACAGAGTCAACAAATGCATGTAATGTAGAAACCTATAATGCTTTTGCAATGCATTCGATATATGCATTACTGTAAATGTCAGCAATCTGCAATTTGAGTTTGGCAACAATATTATGACATATTTCTGGGATTTTTAAAGAGGCAGTCTCAAAGTTGTACAATGAGTAGTCCTCAGTGTAGCACAGTGGTACTCAAAGTGCACAGTGCGGGCAATAAGGACATGACAGGTGGGGTGCAACCAATGGGGGCAAAATAGTTTTTTTTGTGCCTGTCTTCATTAGTGCTTTTCTTTATTGACAATAGAGATCATGCACTCAAAACAAAACAACCACACACAAACAAAGGGCTTATTAATACATGTAAATTAAAACATCAGTTAGAGGACAGGAAGGAAGAAGTGGAACTGTAGTGCAAAACCTTTTTTTAAATCTGCCTGAGAGAATGATGCCATCTGTGATGTACTGTGTCTGTAAGTTACAATGTCAAAAAGCAGCTCGGATCAGCTGTTGCTAACTGTCCTGGTTTGTCTTTGGTTTGATGAGCTCTCTCAGTCTGTTCTTTTCAACTCCTTGTTCTCACTCTGCCAGTTAACCATCATCAGTTCCACATGTGTCTTCCCCTTTATAAGCAGGTTATCAGCAGAACTCACCTGTCTCGCCTGTCCGTCTAATCTTTGAGCCCAGTCAGACCCTTACCGTACACTAACTAAGGTTAATTCCATGATTAAGACTGATGACAGAACAAACCTGCTGTTATCGGTGACAAATGTTAATATGTCAATGAATCAAGACCTTTTAGCTTTTAAATCTGCATCAGGATGTGTTTAATGCAAGTAGCTGTTGCAAAATGAAATGTGCCAAAGTCAGTTAATGTGCACAGTAATTAGTGCATACCAAACGGTTGACCACCACCACAAGTACTGTTGATGAAGGACAGATGGGGCTTCAAAATCCACCTGCTTACAAAATTGGGACTGACCCGGCTGTAACAGTACAACCAATTCTGGAAAAAAACTACAGTTAGTTTACAGTGGGATAGAAAAACAACAGCAACAACAACTACTACAACTGGAAAATGGTTACATGACTAAATGCTTGTAAAATTATTCAACTGTCTTAGAGTCTTAATGTTAGTACAAAGCTTTAAAACCAGGATGTTACAGAACCAATGCTGAGTCGCTGCATGTGGAAACTATTACTATAATATATTTTCTGTTCTTCTAAGTACATGTGGGTTACTAGTTATACTGCTGACCATCATGACTCCTTCTTGGGATTAATGCAGTGGATGTAGAAACAGGGCTGGGGAGGAACTAGTGGTGGGGTAGTGTCTATCATCCTTGGTTGTACCTATGCTGCTGTGTTCCTTTTATACATCATCCTGAAAGCAGCATGTCTGCTTTAGCCCCCTGAGAGATTAATTAGCGGCCTCAGCTAGCGAAGGAGCTGCTGAGATAGGCACCCAACTCAACACAGAAGATAAATTACTTTGGCTGAAAGCTCAGAGTTCAGCTATTTTACCACATACAAAATAGTGTGTCTGAGGACTTTAAAGGTCCACAACGGTGTTAGTAAGTGCTGTAGGTGAGAGAGCAGTGAGAAAGAAGGGGGCAGTTGATGCATTGTTTTGCTGCATACATTAGGATAATCTGTCCATAGTGAGTCAACAGGAATACATTGTTTGTTATAACATTTAACTCTTACAGTAGATAAGGTTTGGATTTAAAAAATACAGTAAATTTGTATGCATAACCAATCAGATAGCTCCACACAAATGATCATTTACTCTGTATCAGGCAGAGCAAAGTAAACTCAGGAAACTAGCACAGAGGCTTTCCAGGTGGTTTACAAGTTACTATTAAAGCCAATTCAAAGGCATCGTAAGTCCTGAAAAACCAAGTAATTAAGTATCATATTTTGATGCACCTCTTACGGATCAACTTTAAGCTCAGACAACATCAGATGTGGTCCAAATAGGGAGTTTCTTTCAGGGTGAGGTGGAGAAAAGTAGGACACAAGAAGAATCTAGAATACTTAAAGCTGCACCCAGAGGACCAGGAAACTATATGTTACTGACAATGTATTACACCACATACTCCGCACTGATTTCATCGCTTTCTTACTTCTGTATCACTGCAGGCAGTCTCACCTGCTTTTGCCTATTAAGGCCAAATTTCCTTTATTTGCAGCATTGTCCACCTCTTCGGTCATAATAGTCAGAGCCTGGTGCTGAGTTGTAAAGACTGCTGCTGATTATATTCTATATTCTGGGACACAGGACTCCTAGGCAGATGGCATCGAAGGGTAAAATGGATTACTGTGTGTTTTGTGATTAGAATACTGTTGTTAAAATAGTAGAAAAAATGCTTCTTTGATGTTGTGAAAGACAGAAAGTGCACTATCCCTTTTCCAGTGTGTTATAGAGCAGCAAAATGAAAAATCATTGGACTGAAAGAAAAAGGTTTTCTGATATGAATATTGCAGGGAGTCAAAGGATCACATTGTACACATTACAACACACTATCAAATCTACAATATTATGCAGAATTAACTGTAGTGCCACTGCAAAATTATGTTTTCATAAATGTAATCCCATATTACACTGTGAGTATCAAGCTTACATTATTTACTCTCTCCAGTTCAGTGGTCCCATGTCCATTGTAGTGTGCATTGGCACACTACAAGCATGGCAGGTAATGCATTTCAATTAATGAATAATATTATATTCTAAACTAAACTAAATATTCTAAACAAATTAGTATCAAAAATATGCTAAATTAGTTTTATATATGTGTTATGGTATAGCTAAACAAGTTTTTGTATAAAATGAAAAATCACTAATCAGGGTTGCCCCACAGACAACACTGACTCACAAACATTTCTATCTTTCTACATTTTACAGACAGCCTCCCCACTGACAATATAAAAAAGCACATATAATAAAAGTACTGCACCGGAATTAATACCCATCAGAAGGGAAATACAGTCTACAAAGAAATTCATAGATGAATGCATGGAAATTGATTTTCAATAATCTTACAACATCTGAGTGTTATTCTGTGGTTTTAGCTGGGTCAGAGACTAACATAAAGAGTTATGGAGCAGAAGACTGCTCAATAGTGGATGGGACAGCATAGAAATGATTTTATTACATGTTATTAAATTACTAACATTGTTCACATCAAAATGAAAGGCAATGTAAACTCTCAAATACAATTGGAACTGCCTGGAAGCTTTTCTGAAGCCCAGCAACCTATGTGCAAAGTCAGCTTTCGCTGTTAAAGTTGGTCAAACCTTTATTCAGACAAACTTATTCAAATGCGCTGAAATTTTTGAAAGTGTCTTTCACTGAGGAAGGAAAGCAGAAAACCAGAAGTTCAAATAAAGAGCAAAAACTGTGTACACACCGCTCATGGTGGGCACCTGGGAACACATCCATTACATCTGACTAACCTGTGTTTGTCAAAGCCAAAGTCGTGATGCTTGGCTGATCTGGCCACCCCCCACCAGCACTTGGCAGTGCACACAAACTGTCAAGCAGCCTCTTAAAAACGACCATCGTTTAAAAGCACCCTTGCAGAAGGAGCTGAGCCTTTATAGTGCACAACAAAGTAGGGCAGAGGGCAGCTTGCCAGCATGCTGACCAAATACAGAACTCAAATACTGAAAGGCAGATGAATGCACAGTCTCACAAACCTCATGTGATGCACTTAGAAGCACTGAATGAAATATTGATAGCTCGAGGAGATTCAGCCTCCTCTGATAGTGCTGTGTCTGTTAGTAGGAACAGTGTGTGCATCTGCATCTAACTTTGTACCTGTGATTATATGAAACTGTTCAAAAGAGTCTTAAAATAAAAATGATAAAAGTCTAGTTCTGTTCTGTCTCCAAAAATAAAGTCCAGAACAGTAATCCAGCACTATAACTATTGTTAGTGCTCAACAACACAAGGCATGGAGAACTGCTTCACAACCCACTTCATGAACAGAGAGGATCATCTTATATCTTTTGGAACCCATGTCAAATAATGTTTCATTTAAATGTATAAATGCTGATTGAGATATTGATGTGTTGTCATGATAATAACCCAGAGAAATAGGGTAGCAGCCCATGTGCCAGTCACATCACAAGCCGGAGGGCAGCACATTGCCACGTGAGTGCACAGCCTCACTTCACTCTCATTCATCTCACCTCAGAACACATCCTTTACTACATGTATCTCTCCATCCCTCCTCCAAGCTATCTGCATAGAGCTTGACATAAAGTGCTGATGGGTATAAGTGATTATTGACTAGTTTTAGGCTGAGTAGACAAGATGAATAAGCACTGGATGCTTAGAGATGCAACCTAGAGCCACGGCTGCACAGAAGTGCATGGATTGACTGGCCTTTATATGAACAGCCCAGACGTCAATCTGTTCTAATTACACGCCACCTGAAAACTGCTTTTCACTCTGTCTGGCACCAGATAAAGTGGCTAAATCGCACAAAAATGGTTACTGAGCACTGAAGACGTCATATGGCAGAAAACATAATTGCAGTATTTTCTGGTAAAAGCAAGCTTTCCTGCTGCAAAATTATACATATTTAGCTAAAGGAAAATATGTTTGAAGACACCAACAGAGCACAGCCTTTCTGTCTGTATCTTACATGTGCACAAACCCTCACGTGCACTCATGAAAAGAAATGCAAACAACTGCAGATGCCCAGTTTGCCCACTCACAAATCACAGTGAAGAGAGTGTCACAAAACAAGAAGGGCAATAAAACATAAGCTCCTACAAGCAGCTGAGGTCATTAGCGGCGGAGGCACAAAACTGTTATAGTTGTAACACATTTTGTAAAACAAAGAAAAAGTGAATTGTTACTGCAGAAGCACAGTCAATCATCAGAGTCATGCATGAAAACACAGCTGAAGGTGTAGTAAAACAGGAAAGACAATAAAGGAGGCAGATGAAAGCATTTAAGTTGTTACCTAGAAGAAAAAGAGTTTAAAAAAGTATGAGAAAAAGTCATGCTGTTTTCTTCACTTCTGGTAAACTGCTCTGCATGGTCCTTCTAGATATTACAAAGTGGGGAAAAGAGGAATTGGAAAGAAATCAGTCCATTAGAACATCTGTACAGAAAACAATAGAGAAACCTACACAGACACAACAAGAGGCCAAGGGACAGACATGAACATACAGAGAATATACTGGTCGCACACTTGGATGCCCTACCTGTTTGGCTGAGCTGAGAGGTGCTCCGGCTCTTACGCGACATGCCAACCATGGCCTGCATTTTGGCACCAATACTGGAGCGCCTCTTCTTGTCGTCAGTGCCTACCGTGCCAACCGCCGTGTCCGACTGACTGCCGTCCGTCTTCTCCAGGTTACACATGTCACCGCTGATGCTTGTGCTCTTGGTCATGTTCATCCCACTCGTCGAGCCCATCTGCCTGTTTTTCATTTTGGATGCAAAGTCACTGTCAGCCACCACCATTGACAGGAGAGAGGAGGCCAGTGGATGTGTTAGAAAAGATGATGTAGGAGGAAATGGGTAGAGAAGACAGAAGAGGAAAGATGAAAGGACAGGAGAGAGACAGCAGATAAAGGTGTGGGGTGAAGAGGAGAAAAGGACAGTTCAGGTACAGGAGCTCATGACTTACAGTATAGCTGAGTTTAGGTTTTAAAGTGGATGTATTTGTCATTTAGACCTGTGACGGTTTTTTGTTTATAATTTAACTACATTCAGTCAAACACAAAATGTACAAATAAGTGAACAGCTGAAACATGTTGAGGCTGCTAGAAATTTTAGAAGCATTTTTAATGTATGCAACAATAATGGACATCATAACTCCTGTGGCTAGACGTTGTGGCCGAGATAAGAACTGATAAGAAGATGGGATGAGAACTTTATACTGCATTTAAAAATTTTTTAACAATATTTGTAATTTAAATTAATTGTGCTAAATTATAGCACAGAAATGAATGGATATCTTTCTTTTGTGTCGTAGTGTATTGTTTATAATTTTTGCTTCAGTACGCTACTTAACATTTCATGTACACCTGCAACCAGAGAGTAATGTTCTTCTTCTCTGCACTTGAGTCATGACCATACGATCAGTACATTTACAGTAATCTCCAGAGAAAAATGGAACGTTGTCTCAGGCTCTTCCTGTTTGAAGGGAAATAGGCCAATTTTCCAATTAAGGTCTTAATTTAGCTCTGCCAGTGAAATTATCTTTAAGAGACAAATTACATCGTGTACCATGGGTCCTGCATTCTTAATGGATAGGTTACATGTAGCGCCCTCAGGCAACTATTCATTAATATTATTACCTTTAAAGACAACTTATGGAGAGACAGCTGACTGAAGTAGGAAAATAATCTGCATTTTGACAATTGAGTCTATCAAATACTTCAATTAGACTACCTCAAATTGTACTCTCCTATATTGGACATTAAACTTAAGCTACATGGTGTTAGAATTAACAATCAATAACAAACATTGCAGCTGATATTGTAGGACTTGATTGCTGGCAACGCTATTGTGTAAATGTTAACCCATGTTAGAGCATCAGCAGCCTGCTGTCCCAAACTACTCTCCATGCAGAGTCTGGTCTCTGTGTTTTCAAACCTTATGTTGGCACAGAGCGAGGATGGCTCATATTCCCCAGCAGTTGGATAATAAATAATATCTGCAACAATCTTTCACTTATAACTCATAAACTACTGCTCATATCAATCTCCTCTATGCTGACATATAAACAGTACGTGCTGCTATGTAGGAACGCAGTCCTGTCCCAAACACTGGTGGTAAATTTAGGCAGATGCTGGCTAAAAGAATGCAAACGCCTCTTAACTCAGTCTGCAGTATAAAGCCTTTTGTTCCTGCTGGTGGATTCTGTTATGGCTCAGCCTGTACTTTAATACATAAATATTGCATACTTATTGGAGGGTTAGTGCCTTTGATCAGTTAATGCAACCCAGAAGCTTTGAAGCAGACTTCAAGCATCTAGACATCAACACCACAGGTTGATGTGCCACATGTGACATTCTATAATATGCTCTTTCACTCTCACCACAGTGAGGCTGCATTTCATCTGCTTGACACAGGTTGATATGTTGACTCTTTCGTTATCAAATATCAGCAAAGAAACGAGGTCAGGGACACTGAGGCATTGATGCCTCTACAAATTATTATACACTTAACTTAAAACAGATGACAACTCAACATAAGCATTGTATCTAATCTAACACTAACACTTTAACACTAACAGACTTTAATCTATCACTTTAACTGCTCTGCTCTGTACTAGTCAACATAGTTGATATATCATGTTTAATCCTTATCCAGGAAGCAGGTCAATGAGAGAGGCCAGTTTAAAATTATTATTTGACATGTTAAACTACTGGTCTAAATAATAAAAGTGTACATGCTGGTGTTTGACTTGTTATTTTTACTTAAGGAATATTATTTTGAAATAACGCTACTCTTACTTGAGTACAATTCTTGGCTACTCTACCCACCTCTGAGTACAACATTTAATTTCTCTTCTTTGATGAAGATCTGATCTAAACAGAAACATCCTGCTGGTCTAAACGATTTCTTGGACTTATTTTGGATTAACCAGATTACAACATTGGCCTAATTTATTAATAAACTTGCTTGGTATATTTCTCAATAGACCAATTACTGGTCCGAATGGATGTGTTTTACTCATCTAAATTTGAAATATTGTACCTTATTATGTAATGTTAGGGTATACAGCCTTAACTTTATTTTGACTTAGAATGTACAGTAACAGCATCAAGTAAAGTTAGACCAGCTTACTGTTCTAATACTACCTTCTCTCATTACACACAATCTATACTCTCTGAACAGGTCTTGGCATTCAGGCCAGATTCACTGTGTAAATGTGCCTGCTTGGAAAATATTGAGACTCTGGGGATTTCTGATTTTCAACGTCGGCCCAAAAACACAGTGTTCCTCATCATGAAGATTGCACACTGTGCATTTTCATCTAGGCCATGATGTTCCCAATGCAAAACAATACTAGAGAATATTTTGTCTTGCGAAGGTTGTTGTTGACAGATTTAATTACAGTCTGTATGAGGTCTATGTGGGTTTATCTACATACTACAGTAAATGCACTTACAATAGACAAAAAGGTATAATATCTGACTCTAGTTTAAAGGTTATTATTAGTTAAAAACATTTGTAATGTTATCATCGTCAGCAGAGTTACTTCAACTTGCTTCAACTGGACAGTTATTGAATGAGGGAGGCAGACTGGATGTTAAAGAAAAAAATCTCTTCCTTCTTTTCAGTAGTAATCTGTCCCTGTCCTTCAAAGCACCAGACTTTACTTTCTCTCACAAGAATAAGCCATTACCTGGGCAACAATATTGGTTAAAAGCAGGGCACATGGAGAAAATATGGGCTGTGGGTAATGTGGGATTTAAAAGTGCTGATGGAAAGCTCCTTACATCCTGGAGACCACTGGACATAATATTAGCTTAGAGCTGCATGTGTGTCTTTTAGTGCATTGGAAGCACTTTAAAGTATGTTGAAATACACATGTGTCTATTACAATGGTTATATGCCAAGTGTTTGTGAACAAGCTTGTTTGATGTGTACAAGCTGGGTATTTACACTGTGACCTCAATACATAAGGGATGAGTCATACGTTACTGCAAAATCACACTGCTTCATTGCTCTCACACACTGATAATCAGAGCAGTGAATACAGTGAAGCATTTATTACTTGCAGTTGGTAGCATTTTCTTCGTCATGAGGCAAAATGCAGCAACTTGCTGACCATCAACCTGAATAATGCCTTAACATATGACTGATTGTTTTCTGTTTTCAGTTTGCAGCTATCAGTCTTGAGACTCATAGTAATACTGTGTTCATTACTTACGACATAGGTTCATTGTATATGCTGGGAGTGCTGTCACTTACATAACAGTACATGTCAAACAGATGACATCCCAGCCTCCTGCTTTTGCTAAGAACCCGTGTTGCTGGTTACAGCTGTTAATACTGCAACTATCAACTGTGTCCTGTCAACAGGAAAGATTTTAATGGTGGGAAATTGAAAAATTGGGAAAATGTGGCAAGCGACAAAATTATTTTGGTTTGTAATTACAATTTTTTTTTTTTTTACAACTTAAATTCCAAAAATGTATACAATTTACATAAAAACAGAGAGCAATGATTTGCAAATGTCATTAACCCTTATTTTGTTTACAATACAACATAAATACAGCAAATATTTAAATTTAAACTCATTTAGCGCAGCATCCCCTTTTCTTTCAACAACAGTCTCTAAATGTATGGGAACCGAGAAGACCAGTTAGGGGAGTTTTGGGAGAGGAATGTTGTCCCTTTTTTGCCTGATAAAGGATTCTACCTGCTCAACACTCCTTCAGATGATGTTGTTGCAGTTGTGAAAAGTCTGGACCGCAGGCGGGCCAGTTCAGCACCCAGACTCTTCTACTATAAAGACATGTTGTTGTCAAAGCTGCAGTATGTGGTGTAGCATTGTCCTGCTGAAATATGTAAGGCCTTCCATGCGCTAAAACCTGGATTCACATTCCTAAATGGTACCTTTTAGCATTGATTGTGCCTTTTCAGATGTGCAAGCTGCCCTTTCCACTGGCACTACCATCAGAAATGCAGGCTTTTGATTTAAACAGTTATAACAAACCAGAAAGTCCCTTGTCTCTTTTGTCCAGAGGACATGGTTCCTAAAAAGAATGTCTGATTTTGATTTATCTGATGCAAAACAGTTTTTTCACTTTTCCACAGACCATTTTAAATGAGCTTTGGCCCAGAGAAGAAAGTCGTGTTTATGGAGTAAATTAAATGAATAAAATGTGATTTTATGAGATTTGCAAATCATTGCATTCTGTTTTATGTAGATTTTACACAGTGCTATTTTGGAATTGCGGTTGTAACTGCCAGGAGTTGTTTTTAGTTTAAGTGGCTAAAGGTAGCTCAAATTTCTTTTTACTTAATAGCTCACTTTATAAAATAAAATAAAAAAATACAAAGTATATAGCATTTCAAGTATAAACCCTTTTTTTTAAGGTTATGTCCACAGAAAAGTTAAGTTTTTCAATTAATTTCAATGAGGGGCCTTGGCTGTAACTGTACTATATGCTTCATGAACAAAAGAAATGTGTGAATCCATGAATTCTTCTTTATTTCTAATTTAACTGGATTGTATGCAGTGACATGGGCAGCAGGATTCAAGTTCTAGAAGCTCTAAACAATGCACTGGTCTAAATAGTGCAAGCTGAAGTTACAAAATGTGATTCACAAATAGCACCAGGCAAAATTAATAACAACAAATTAGGTGATCTCACCTAAAAATAGTTTTGTAATGACTGTAAACCATCCAAATTACTGCCCTATATGATGTTTACCGCTGCTTAGCAACAACCTCTTTCACTACTGTTGATGAATGCCATTCAGTTATTATTACATGTATATACATTTTGATTAAAAATATGATTATTGTTTCATTATTAATTGCTTTGGAGCTAATATATACTGTTATGCAGTACTATATGGAATGTCAATATCTAATTATAAAAGTGTTGGATTTGTGGATTGTGTTTTAGTTTACAAATTTTGACATTTCTTTTCACATCACAGTAAAACTGCTTTTTTGAGGTAATTGTTTATTTGTTTACTGTGTATTGTGGGCAGCTGCAACACTGACAAGAACATCCTCACAAAACCTGAATGAATAATACAAATAAAGAGTGCACGAGACTCTCATGTGTTGTCCCAGAAGAGCTAGTGTGCCATGAATCACGTGTTATAATGTAGGTATATAAGTGATTTATACTGTAGCTGTCATGAAGGAATTAGGGTTGATCAGACATGAACTGTCAGCATGTTAAACACAGGACTAACTTGCTGTTGTTGTTTTTTTTACATTGAGGCAGTAACTTTGCTGAAAGTGAATTACTTGCTGGTTGCCATCCCTTACAAAAAATGAGTATATTCAAGTACTTGTTTTACTACTTCTTATTAGTACTTTTCTTAAATTAAAAATGAGCAAGCATA
The DNA here is from genome assembly GCA_900302695.1 of Helostoma temminkii. NCBI lineage: Eukaryota > Metazoa > Chordata > Actinopteri > Anabantiformes > Helostomatidae > Helostoma > Helostoma temminkii. The sequence continues at coordinate 7,641 of OMLM01014086.1, read as the reverse complement.
CTTTCAGTATACTTTATGTTCTTATCAGAGGTAAACTAAAAAGTGGGTCAATTTAGTCAGAAGAAGTATTAAAATAGTATACTAGCCATTATACTAGAAGTACATAGAAGTATACTTACTATACTTATACTTAAGTATACTTAATAAAATAAACCTTAAATATGCTACTTTTTTGTAAGGGATTGTAGGTACAGTAGGAGGGCTGGGATGATAGAGAGAAAGAGAAATGTTCTTGGCACATTGAGGAACTGCTGGGAGAATGTAGGAGGTCTGGGGGGACAAATGGCAGGTGCAGAAAGACTATAGGACTCAGACAACATGTGAAGAACACAAAAAAATACTGACACACAGCATTGTTGTTAGCATTAACAAACAGTAAAGCAAGACAGCATGCAGACATTTAATGCACACTGTCTCAGGATGTCCTAATCTTGCTTGACATTAATCTAAACTTGTACTGAAACTGTAATGTACCTTCAGTATATACTGTACATTTCAGTGCATTTACTTATATTTGGCACCCTGTTCATTTGAAGTGTGATTTCTTAATTAGACTGTACACACTGGTAGGGTGCTAATCACACATAAAAGGTAGTAGCTTTCATCTTAAGTCCGAAGGGACATAGAGCACTACTACTATTAGTAAGAAGCACTAACTTTTTTCCTGCTGTGAATGTGATTTGATACTAAAGACATCTTATTAGGAGTGTGAGCTAAGCTTTTATCCTGCTGCGGGATTCTAAACCAATTTGCTCTTGACATACTTTTTATATCTGCTATTCCAATAATCTTCAGAACCTCTTGTGGCCTCAATGAAATAGTGACAGGTTCAATGCAGTCTTAACATGTTAGAAGCAAAGTGTTCAAACGTCAAATCAAAAGCCATATTTTACTGCATATGCAGTATGCACAGTATTATGAAAAAGTATTTGTCACCTACCTGATTTTTTATTTTATTTATTTTTTACATTATTATAAATGATTCAGATCATTAAACAATTTTTAATATTACCAAAAATATAACCAGAGTAAATACAAAATGCAGTTTTAAAACGATCATTCTATTTATTATGTGCCACCCTTGGCGGCAACAACTGCAATCAAGCGTTTGCGGTAACTGGCAATGAGTCTTTCACGCTCTGGAAGAATTCGGTAATTTATTATATTGAGAGTTTTTGAGCATGAACGGCGGACGGAAGGTCATGCCACAGATTTTAATCGGATATAAGTCTGGACTTTGACTAGGCCACTCCGAAACCTAACTGTAGTTCATGAATCATGAACATTGACCACTGCAGTTGTTCTGATGTTCTTCTGGGTTCTTTTATGACCTCCTGCATGATGGATCTTGAAAAAATGTTGATAGGCTGTAATTAGATAGTAGATAGTAATTCCTTAATCCAACAGGTCTGGCAGTAATCAGGTCTGGGTGTGGCAAGTGAAACTGAACTCAGCTTTCGAAAAGATTTGGTTAATAATAGTTCATTCACAATTTAGCAAGGGGGTGGGAATTACTCTTTCAGAAAAGTACCAGGAAGGTTTACACAACTTTTTTCGCTTCATACATAAAATCATCATGTAAAAATTGCATTTTGCATTTACTTGGACTATCTTTGTATAATTTATAATAATACATAGATAAAGATCTTTGTATAATACAAATTTTATATAAAATGAGTTTAATGACCTGAAGTGTGACAAATATGCAATAAAACATAAAAAATTAAAAATAATCAGGAAGGTGGCAAATACTTTTTCACAGTACTGTATGTATAGCAGTGAAAATGAGTGCAATACTGTTGATGTGTCTATCTATTTTTAATAAGCTTCCAGAATGGCACCAAGACAAAAGTTGCCATAAATAAATTTGACTAATGGAACCAGGAACCAGGACAATGTTTGTAAAATAAGGCTTTTGCACCGCAAACAAAATTCTCATCAGCTGAAATGAACCTGTCTGCATGGCTACCCAATAAATAAGTCTTTCTGATTTGTGTGAAATGCTATTTAATATTTAAGAGTAATTTAACAGCAGGCTAGAAAGTAGTATTTTACTGTCCAATCTGGTTGGAGATCCAAGAGAGTTTCTAAATGTAGTAAGTGATCAGAGGGCACTGATGGCTATATGATTTAGTTGTGGTCTATTGAGCTTTCTGTATAACTACACCCAACAGTGATGTCACTGAATCCTGGAGTATATCTGCACATCACTGCACCAAGGTGGAAAGTTAAACCACTGGAGGTCAGCAAAGATACGATTTTCTGTGGCTGTTTAGCCTATATTAATCTCAAAAGACTGCATGGGTTACCAAACAGTTTTTAGTAAGTAATGCTATTCTACTTTAGTATTGGGAAGGGTAAAAAGGACCACATTTTAAATATTATCAAGGTTAGAAAATGGAGGACAGTCACCACACTCTGATTTGCACATTGTTGTATAAATGTGCAAATGTCAATATAGATCTCTGGTGTGCATTACTGTTAGTGCAAGTCCACATTAGTTAGTCTACAGAGGCTGACACACATATGTTACCTGAGGTCAGTCTCTGAGATACTCCTCTGGTACAAGTCCTCTTCTTTCTCCGACATATCCTGCTGATGTTCCTTGTCTGTATCTACCTTCCCACCTGATCCCTTGCGCCCCTTTTGTAATCCCCCCACTCTAGTGGCCTTTCTCTCTCTCTCTCCCTCTCCCCCTTCCCTTCCCACCTCCTCCTCTTGCACCTCTCCTAACTGTTCATCCCCTTCCAGAGACTGACTCCTTGAATGTAACGGGCTGAAGAAGAAGACAGAAGCAAAGGCAGCAGCACATGCAGAAAGAAAACCAAACAAAGCATGAAAAACAACAAGAAAAAGCAAAGCCGTAAAAGAAAGTGCAGCCAAGATCAAAAGCAGACTGATTAAAACAAATCTGAAATATGGGCGAACAGAGAAATTCCATGCAAATGGATTTTGGTACAAGACAACAACCTAATAAGATGAAATGTGTTTTATGTTTCTGTCAGTATTACCAGATATGGACAAGCTTCATCCCACAGCCTGAAGGAGCAGAGTTCAACTATTTGGTTCCAGGTTTTTCTAAAACGGAGCCAAACCTGAACTCATCAAAGCGAGAAAATGACACACAGCACTACGAGTGCATTTTCCTCTGTAGGTTTAACCATGTGCAAACTGTTTTCAAGATGAAAACGTCTGGACGTGGTCACATATATGCAAAGACTGTTCATGGCTGAGGGAACATGTGTCCATTCCTGATAACTTGAGCTTGATGAAATTTAAAGAATGAGACAAAGATTCAGTTCCCTGATGAGGATATCAGCCTACCGGATTTTGCGGTTTCCTTGTGGCCTTTCTGACTGGACAGACATGTAGCTCGTGCTGCTGAACCGAGAGGCACTACTGGTTCTCGACACAGCGGACACGTCGCTTACATCACTGTCTGAGGACTTGGCTGACAGGTTATCTCTACCCGAACGCTGCAGAGAGGACAAAAACAGAACATTAAAAGGTTATTATTACACAAAACATTTACTTCTGGTATTTACTCATATAAATATTGTGCTGTAAGTCTTTAATTGCTTTTAAATATTAATGTCCATGCATTCTATTCTTGTAAAACGAGATTCCATTAAAAATAAAGTGCAAGATTGATACTGACTTTTAAAAGAGATGAAAGGTTATGAACTTTAACTGGAGCCACAGACACTGCTTGGAGGCACTTTTAGGAAACAACTATTGTGGATCAGTTCTGCTGCAGAAGTTGGGTGAAGAATGTGAATAATGCACTTAGAAGAATGTGAATAATGCACTTAGGAGAATGTGAATAATGCACTGACTTATTGTTGCTTTCAGAGGAATTCCAAGGGAAAGAGCAGGGTGGTTGTGGTTACATAAGGAGTATTAGTTGTGGCTTTGAAAGATTAGCGAAATCTCAAAGAGATGTTCAAGTAGTAGGAAAATAAAAGTCTTTCAGATCTTCACAATGTGAGACACAGTCTGAGAACAGTACATAATTATGATATTCAGATATGATTCGCCCCCATTAATTATTTACCTATAATTATAAATCATCACTAAGATCCTTAATAGTTTTATTCTTAATCTAGCTTTTCCCAAAATAATATACAAAGAACTTAATATTCTGACCAACTACAAAACTAAATACTAAAATGTTAGTATGTCTACATTATAATAATAACCCAATAATAACCCAATAACATACTGTAATGCATACTATAGGTCACTACAGGTCAGTTTAGATCCATAACATTTTATGGCATGACTTCTACAAGCAGACGTTTTACATGATGGTATTACCACTAGTTTACCTAAATAGAGGATCTGAGTTCTTCCACCACTGAGCAGATACCATATATTATAACAGATTATGACATTTATATGGCTTGTAAACAGATTTCTTGCTAAACCACTGACTTTCTTAGCTGAGATGTTTAACTTGACATAGATGTGGTTGAAGAACATTTGAGAAAGTACATACAGTATGTATGCATGTAGTGTGTAAGCAAATCTGCACTGCATTTTTCAGTAACTGATTTGTAGTATAGCATGATTAAAGAGCATGGACTAAGAAGTCTTGTATAATAATATTGAGAAGAGTGTTTGGTCAATGGCAGTCCCAAGAAGGATAATGTTCACCAGACAAGGACGACTAACAATTTAATCTGCTTTTTATAGACTCCTAACAAACACACTGGGTGCTCCTAATGCAGTCGTTTTCATAGCACTGACTTAAAAGGAAGGCTGGACAGAAAGTCTTTGTCTTGGCGAAGACTGCAGCGAGACACAGGGCTCAGGCTGAGCTCTCTAAACATGTTAGAGTATCTCCAGAACAGTGTAGTGAACACATGACTCTGCACACCCTCACTGTCACATTCCATGAATATACGAGAGAGGATTAAAGGCTCACTTTCTCGCTGCAGTTCTATCTAGTCATACAGACTTAGACAGCTTTGTTTAGAGATAAATAGATGAAATAATCTGCCACTAAACCTTTTCACAGTGAAGGTGAAGGAAAGGATGACATCTGGAACAGCAATGTTTTTTTTCTCCAGTAACCTAAGTTCAAGATGATCAACAGATATTGATGTAAAAAATTATTTATTATAATTATTATTTTCGAACTTCAGTGTTGAAAATAGACTGTTGAATGGCATGTTTATGGATTATTGTAGGTACCTGGGACATTGTTTCTGGAAAGACTTGTCATTTATTTTAAAATGCTTGACTTACAATAGACATAAGTAGAGATACTGTACATACCGTAATTTTACCTTTTTGCAATGTGTGTAAACTGACCCTTTAAAAGAACAGCTGAACCTAAGTTGTGTAACTTGTTGTCCAACCTTTCAATTGAGATGGAAAACAAGTTACACAAGTTATTGTATGGTTGCGTGGCTGTAACTGTGTGTATATGTACACTTTACAAACATGATGTTGATATGTGTGTGTGCACATGCTTGACTGCTTTCAAGATGTGCCATATGGCCTACATACAGTGCAATCATACAAAAAGATTCAGCATTTTGAGACAGGTCTTTACTTTCTGGAAGTCTTGTTCCAGCCTAGGGTCAGAGCCAGCCCCCTGCTTGTACTTGTTCATCTTCAGTTTCATCTGCCTGGTCCTCTCCTCCATGTCCATACCTGGGCACAGAGACAGAAGACAATGACATGGTGGCTGATACAGTGACAAAGGCCTAATGAAAAACATACTTTTATAGTGAGAGACAAGCTTCTGCGGAGCTATGAGCCATGTGCTATGACAAGGACAGATCTAATGGGAAAAAGCAGAATGGTCTGTATTAACAAAAACACCAACAAAAAATGCTGACTCGTAACATTAAGCTACGTAACATATTACCACTTCATTTGCATCCAACTGTTTCAGTACCAAGCTCAGTTAACTCTTAACTGATCGTTGTATTCCTTTTAATTCAACGACTAATATCCGAACAACACAACCTATTGATGTTTTGTACAGAGTAAGGCAGCATTGAGTGAAATGCTAAGCCAAATTACAAAATGTGCCACCTTCAACAATGCTTGCAACCCATATTGGGATACATTTTTCATAATATTCAAGATAAATGCCAATCCTTTTCAACAAATGCTATTTTTTCCTGAATGATCATATTAACTGGTCAACACATCCTTTTCAGCACAACAGCACTGTGCTCTGTTTTATACTGTTGCATTGTACAAATATGCCACCATGAAAAATACAAACCTTTAACTTTGCTGTTTGGAGGTATTATTGAGAAATAAAGAAATATGTGCAATTTATGTAACTAAAGAGAAAATAAAACACCAAGCTAACATCTCAAAACACTGCTGCATGTCTTCCTCTCTGCGAAAACAATGATCGCGACCAAATGGCCTTCCTGCTGCACCTGCATCTTAATTCCTTTCACTTACTCTCTGTCTCTACTTTTGTGTCATGAGGGCAATGATAAACTAAAGATGATGTACATGTACAAGTGCCATGCACACACATGCTTATAGCTATACATAGACCAAAAAAAATCAATCCAAGCTGAGAGCAAATGAATGACTGCATATAGTAGGTGAGCAAAAGTTTGTTTTTTCCTCATTATAATGATGAGAGTTTATACATGCCTGTTAAGTGACACTTCACAGCCTACACCCTCCTACATCTTACAGACATGTAAAAGAAGCATTCAGTTCACTGATTCCTTTGTCACACCATATGAGTTATTGTTTTGCAACATGTCTTTACCTAAAACTGTTAACATTGCAGTGCAGTCACACAGTATTAGGAAAATATTGTGGTTTTTAACTCACTTTTTTGAAATAAGATTAAAATTACAAATCTGAGAGTTTTTACAGCAACGTCAGATAAACAATGTAGGAACTGTTTGGATGTTTACAAGCAGCACTCTGTCTTAGGGGACATAATGTATCAGGGCAACATATGATACAGTGCAATATCTAACTTCTTGCTATTTTGTTGCTATGCACTTAATGATTTTAAGTAGGTTTACCTTTTTTACCTATCAGGTTTACCTTCCTGGAATCTTGACTACTTGAAGTGTTGGGCAAAGCATGGCAGAGAGCAGTTGTGTGTAGCAGAACAGGGACAGAGAGGGCTGGTGAACTGATTTTAAGTCTTTAGCTTTTTGTTAAAAATAGCTATCATGTTCTTACAAAGATATTGGTAAGAAAAGTTAACCAGATTTTTTACCAAGAGTTAGAGGACCAATATCACTCTCATGTCTATATGATAAATATGAAACTGGTATAAAGGCTAATTAGCTTAGTACAAAAGAAACCAAATCTGCCTACCAGCCCAATAAAAGCTCTGGATTACTGTAACAGTTTACATTACTTTTTTTATTATTATTATTTTGTGAAAGACTGAGCAAATTGCCTGGTTATTTCACAGCAATAACATGACTGAAAGTAACCAATTTCGTATGAATTCCCTCATACTGGGGAATAACACTGATTAAATGTTGTTAATTTAAGATGATCAATTTCATTGTTTAAACTTTTCACCAGTCCTTAATATAAAAGACTATACATATACACTATATATAGACTATATACATTTTTTTCAATTTTTAATATTTTAAATTAATATTTTAAATTAAGGAGTAATTAAGC
>OMLM01014084.1:0-13527 GCA_900302695.1 Helostoma temminkii | reverse complement strand
GGACTATTGACAAAACCATTCTTCTTCTAAATGTTTGTCCACATTGTATTATAAGAGACTGAAGAATGAAACAAAGAGTGTGTGTGCACAAAACAAAGGAGTTTAGTCTCAGTTACCAGTGTTTACATATTCAAGTGGACTGAAGTGTAGTGTCTCTATTTCTGTCTCTTATCTAGATTAACAACATGCCATTTACAGCTATCTCCATTGTGTTGGAGATGCAAACAGCTGAATCGTTCAGAAAACACACCACACTGTCAATCTAACAAGACCAACATCAATAATATCTCCATCTCATGGTTTCAAAAATATGCAGGCTTCAAAAAGAGCAGCTGTATATGGTCAAATCCCAGGGATAGAAGTGTCCTCTCGCCTAATTAATGTAATTATTGGTAAACATCTGCATATAAACCAATTAGCAAAATTGTGCATTACCTGTATAAACTGAAGTTTGACACCTTGAACCTTCTCTGTAGCTACTTTATGATGCATCACAAAAGCTTATGTTACTGTTAAATTTCCCTTTTTGATCATTAGTGGTGAATTAGCTATGTATACACTGTGTTCATAAAAGGTCTAACAGGGCTTCAGATTATTGTAATACAGATGTGGACAAAATTGTTGGTATCCTTCTGTTAAAGAAAGGAAAAACTCAACAATGGTCACTGAAATAATGTGAAACTGACCGAAAAAATGAAAATTTACTCAGAATTGACAAATGAAAATCAGACATTGCTTTTGAATTGTGGTTCAACTGAAGAATTTTACAAAACAATCTAATGAAACTGGCCTGGACAAAAATTATAGTACTTAATAAGTAATAAGTACTATAGTACAATTGCTGCAATCAAGCGATTTCTGTAACTCTCAGTGAGACTTATGCACCTGTTGACAGGTTTTTTGTGAGCAAACCGCTCCAGTTGTCTCAGGTTTGAAGGGTGCCATCTTCATTCTGCATGTTCAGCTCTTTCCACAGACGTTCAATAGAATTTATATCAGGGCTCACAGAGGGCCACTTGAGAAGAGTCCAGCGTTTTGTTCTTAGTAATGTGTACATAGACCTGATATGACTTGCCAAAAAGTTCCAGTTTTGTCTCATCTGTCCAAAGGACATTCTCCAGAAGCTTTGTGGCTTGTCAGTACATTTTGGCATTTTTTTATGATTTGAACAGTGAAGTCCTCCTCGGTCGGCTACCATTAAGTTTACTTTGGCACAAAAAGCAACTGATGGTGCAATCTGACGGTGATGTACCTTGACCTTGGTGTTCACCTCTAATGTCTTTGGAGTTGTTCTGGTTACCTTTTGCATTATTTGTATCTTCAATTTGTCATCAATTTTCCTCTTCTGCCCATGTCCAGGGAGGTTGGCTACAGTCCCGTCGGCCTAATATGTGCAACTGTAGTCACAGGAACATCAATTGCCTTGGGATGGTCTTATAGCCTTAACATGTTTGTCTACAATTTTCTTTCTAATCTCCTGACATAACTCATAACTTAGCTTTCTGTGGTCCATGTTCAGTGTGGTACACACCATGATACCAAACAGCACAGTGGCTACTTTCACCCTCTAAATAGGCAGAGTGACTAGCTACATGTTTGATGACACCTGTGATGGACACACTATAGTTTAACATGTTCCTATGGTCAGATTATTTTCAATCTTTTCTAAGAATACCATAATTTTTTTAATGGCCTTTGTCATTAGTTTTTTTTTATCATTGTGTTGAATCACAATTCAAAAGCAAAGTCTGGTTGTCATTAGTTAATTTTCAGTAAACTTTTATATGTTCGTACTTTAGTTTCACGTTGTTTCAGTGAGCATTGTGCGTTTTCTTTCTTTAACAGAAGGGTACCAACAACTTTGCCCATGTCTGCGTGATTGAGGGATCTATCTGTATATGGTATCCACACTTTTTAATTGTTTTTCCTTCACATTCAGGAAGCTGTGATCAGTGCATGGATCCAGTATAGTGATGGTTCAGTAACACCGCTTGATATCTATGATCCCAAGGACTTCCTCCTCTCAGCTGTCTCTCTGGATGAGAGTGTCATCTCCGTAACTAATCAGGTACTGGCAGCTTCTTTTATCTGATCAGTGTTGTCAAACTGTGTAAAAGATATTATAAATCTTTACAGATTTATAGAAGACACAAATGATGTCATCCAAATCATAAATTGAGCACGGATGCATGTGTTTGTTAATTCGTACATTCTCTCTGTCAATTAGGAACAGCACTGGCCCATTGTGGTAGCAGAGGGTGATGGACAAGGGCCACTGGTTCGTGTAGAGATGGTCATCTCTGAGACCTGCCAGAAATCCAAAAGGAAGAGTGTTCTGGCTTCTGGAGTTGGCAATGTAATAGTGAAGTTTGGCGCAAAGAGCGAGGAAAGAGGTGTGATGGGAAGAGGAGGGCAGGAGGATGGAGGGGGCATGGACAACAGCACCAGTGAGCAATATACAAAGGATGGAGCAGAGTGGAAGTCCAACAGTGCAGCTGTGGACCGAGAGGTCATGAAGAAGGTGGGAGCAAATGAGAAATGAGCAGGACAATTTGCATATATAGATGTTACATTTAAAAAAATTAACCAAGTGTGTGTGTTTAATTGTCTATCACTAGGTTAGCACAACAACCAAAAGCACAGTAATCAATCGTGCTTCAGGTGGTAAAGCTGCAAGTGGAAGCAGCAGCAGCCGAGGCAGTGGTCCAAACCAAGCGGGGGACTACAGTAGCTACCCAGTACAAGTAGAGGTACCGGGGACTGGAGACAGTGAGCTGACCCAGACCACCAGAGGCTTGTCAGATCTGGAGATTGGGATGTATGCCCTTCTGGGAGTATTCTGTCTGGCAATACTGGTCTTCCTCATTAACTGTGTCAGCTTTGCTTTCAGGTAAAAAATTGCTCATGATGGGTATTCAACACAGAATAACAACAACAAGGTTAAATGATTAGTTCTCTATCTACCAATGTTGTGATTTTAATCCTCTGTGTGGTTCGACTTTTTTTACAAGTGTGTACTATATGTGCAAGACAAAAGACTGTGGAAAAGGAATGTAGCAGAGTAGAGAAGCTGAATGACAGGAATGCTCATTACATGGAGGGATGTGTCCACATGTGTTGAAGTCCACCCAAAGTGTGACTGACACTGAAACTAAAACAAAGAAGCCTGTAGATATTCACTAAAACCAGAAATTGTATTTTGAGGATATAGTGTAAGCTTTTAAGTTATTATCTTTGCACCCTGGAGAGGTTGCCTGTCTATCACAGGGCTTAAACTGGGACTAAAACTATTCATTTACACTAATAGAAATACAAATATTTGTGGCTAAATTGTGTGTCAGAAAAGTAATAGACCTGATTTTGCTATGAAAACTGATAATCATGTGTCAGTTACAGACACAGGTTTTTAATTTACATGACAGTTAAGAAATCAACTTTCTCAGGAAGGCGAATGTAACCAGGACCAGGTAAACAGACTTATTCACGAATGTGGTTTGTACCAGTCGTATGTATGTTCTGTTGCACCTGTAGCCACACCCATCAGTGACACTGTAGTGTACTAAAACCCTGAAGCAGACTTCTTCATCACTGCAACATCACTGAACAATCAGGGGAATTATTAACCTGCTGGAGGTCATCAGTAACAAGGTTTTTGTTAATGTTACTCGCTGTGTGATTTTATTATAATTTAAACTTTAAGTGCTTTCAAAGTTAATGCTCATTGCATTTCCAATATAACCAAATCATTTGTTTGTTTCATTTACAGATATCGTCATAAGCAGGTTCCTGTTCTGGAGGCAGGAGGCAACATGAACCATGCCCATGATTGGGTGTGGCTTGGCAATGAGGCTGACCTTTTAGCTGACCACTCTGACCAATGCCAAGGTGGGGTGCCGGATGAGTGTACTACCATTATTGACCGCAATGAAGGAGGATATGAGGAGAACAAGTACCTGTTGAACGGAGCGGGTAACACCTTGGTGATGGGCATAGGCACAGGCATGGGCACAGGCATGGGCACGGGCATGGGAACGGGCATGGGCACAGGCATGGGCACCATTAGTGGAAGTGGTGGCACAGTTGGACACAGGGGCATCACACATGGACAAACCTTACCCAGATCTGTCCCAGAACCACATCAGTGCCTTTCCGCAATCACCACAGGTGGCAAAAATGCCACTGGCCAAGTGGAGCATCTGAATAATTCCCCCCGAGCCACAGCGGCAGCAGCAGTAGCAGCCGCCAAACGCAAACGTGTCAAGTTCACATCTTTTGCCACTGTTCTGCCCAATGATAATTCTGGTGGGGGTGGCTCGTACACCAACTCATCAGTCCTGGTGACCAATGGGAGTGAGGATGACATCAAATGGGTGTGCCAGGACATGGACCTGGGTCAATCTGAAATCAGAACCTACATGGAGAGACTACAAGACAATCTGTGACTGATGGGAATCTCAAAATAGAGAGGCAGAGGATGAGTGCAGGAGGTGGAGAATGGACAATGAGTACAATTCACCTGTAATGCCTTTGCAATGGATGAAGGGAGTGAGAATGGGAGTAATGTGAGAATAATAAAAGGAACATGAAGTATGGTGAAGATTATTGAAGAGACAGCTAAGGGATGCTTACATTTAGCTCCCCATAGATGATGGAAAGCATTCAGTCACCAGTGGCTCACACTGAAATCAATGGTAGCAAACAATAAATATAATGAGTTTGTTTTGTATTATTTATTGTGAAAATACAGTATTAGTGTAAAAAATAATATTAAAGTCACTATTGGTTATGAATGCTTATTTTCAGAATACCAGTAAATCATTGTACTATACAGTAAATTCAGGGTATGTTACTGGACAAACATTATTAAGCCACTATACATTCAAATGAGAATTATTTGATTTGAGATCATGTCCTGACTGTTTCCTTTTATTCATATGGTATATTGCCAACAAAGGCTATAGCTGTTGATTGACTAGTGATGGGTCTAGTTTTAATATATAAACATGTTATTTATCTACCAAGTTTGATAAATGGTTACCTAATGAAACACTGATGTCTCTGAAGCAAAGGTGTACATCAGTGATACAATCTCTTTATCTTTGTTCTATCATGTTACCAGTTTTTTGTTCACAAGTAAAACAGAACATGTAAAAATATATATTTATTCCAAGTACCAAGTTATTCCAATAATTCAGACACTTTTCAGCCATTCATTACTGTGTTCAGGCGATCTCTCTCTTTCCTCAAACAACAGAATGTGTCAAGTGTTGGAAAATGATATGTCACACAAGACTGTTTCTCCCTTGGATCCAAGACAGAGGCATTTAATATTGCACAATTACAAACAGGAAAGGACATTAGCCATATTTAAGGCTTACTTCCTGTTTCCTGAAACCTTCCAGCCAATGATGGCTTTCTACCTGTGTTCAGAACCAATCCTGTCATCCCCTGGCCCCTCCTGGTGTCTGTAAGTAAAAAAAAACCTTTGTGAACTAAAGTACACAGTGAAATACTGTGTGTAAGCTAAAGGGGGCTGACTGAGATGTTTCATAAAAAGAAAAACCAATGTCATGTGAGCTAACAGGATATACTGAACGACAGTACAATTCAAATGAAAATGGAGGACACTCTTGAACATCCAGTGAGTTGATGTGACTTCATAAAACATGTTTGTTCTTGCTGAACATTATAAATATATTTCCTTTTGTTTGTCCTTTTTGATAAATAGAATGATTATGTTTTTTTCCATATTTTTAGTTTTTCTAATTTGGGAAGATATTAATTGTAGCTTTTATTTTAGAGATTTATTAAGCTTTTAAGGATATATGATTCTTTTTTCTCCTAGAGATCTATTTATTTAAATTAACATTTGAGAGGGTGAGGAAGGACAGGATGGCCAAAGGCAAAGATTGAATTCCATAGACCTCCTGGTGAAGGATAGCACATAATAGAATAAGTGGCAGGAAGGACACAGAACAGGCAGAGGTTGCCTCACCTTCGTTAAGCTCAGGTGAAGAGTCATGAAGAACTGACAATAAGGAGAACTGTAAGATTGTTAAGAATGCAATATTTATTTATAAATGTGTTACTGTTTCAGAGTACACTGTATGTTGTAAATAAAAAAAACAATGCTTCAAAGTGATTGTGAATAAGATTGCAGGTCACTAGCCAACAACATGGTGATATTTTGTACATTTTACAGTGCAAATATTGTACACAATATTATCTACCACCACAATGTGAAAGTGATCTCATTGGTTCTTTTTCTAAACATGGTCACACCTTTGTTTAAGGTATTGGATGAGTTGTTGTCTTTGTACAGGGTATGGCTCAGTTTAGCTCCATAATAAGGTCTAAATTGTACATCACACAAAAATTGTTGAGGCAGATAAATCAGGAGATGCATTTCAGTAAGAAAACCAAACCAAATGTTACAATGTCTACGAGTGGGATAGCCCAAGGGAAGACAAAGACTGGATTACTACTGACACTAAACATCTTTATTAAAAATTATTTTATTAAAAAGAGATAAAATGAACATGCACATTGAAATCGCAACCTAAATTATTGGGTCTGAACCAGAAAGAATACGGAATAGAGAGAAAATAAAGATTGGACAGAGACAGAAAAGAGAACTGAGCTGAGTCCAAATGAGGGAACTAAATAGGCTGCACAGCCTACACCAAAGCAATAGATAATTTTGTCTAATGGTGAGAATTATAGTGTACATTGTGTACTCATTATTGTATCTTACCTACTCTAACGTAGCTACGAGACTTTTGTGACTGAAATGATCAGTCAGACAGATACAAGTTTGATAGACACTTAAGGTGTGTAGCAATGCTCTCAGCTGAAAAACTTTTTGACTCTTAACATGCTAGATATGTGTTTATTCATACTTTACAGCCTGAGACACCCTTTCTACATGTTGTATAATTTTAAACAAGATGGATGTCAGCTGAAAAAATTCAAGACTATTTTTGAGAGATTTGGCGCATTTCAGCTTTTGTTTGATACCAGCGAAAGACATACTGTATTAACTGCATGTAGCCATTGTGGAAGGACTGCAGTTTACTGCATGCTTCTTGAACTTCTGCTGAACTTTGGCACAGTGGGGCTACTTTGACATGAGTCTTTTGTCTTAATGCATACTAATGTGGTTCTACAATTGGTAACATTGACCAATTTTTACAGACAGTAGTTGACCTATCAGAGGCTGAGAGTTTGGCTGGTAAACATGTATTCCTCCTATGTTCAGGTAATCTGTGTCCTACGTAATTATGGTAATACCAATTTTAGCTACTGCTGGAAGTGTTGTGATGTTCATATAGGTAAAGTTGTAGCAGTAAGGGAAGTAATGCTTTCAGAGGATAGTTTCCACTGCAGACATTCATCCACTCTTGTAACCTCTTTTACAACAACTCTCCAGTCAAGTGACTAAATGCTATCTTACAATAACATGTTCAACAATGTATGCACATTTCTTAACCACTTTGTTTTCAAACCAGTTCTAACATTGAAAAAACATTTTTTTAGCACAAGTTCAGCCAGCAACTAGCAGTTAAAACACAACTTTTACAATGGCTACATCTGACTGTGCTGAAAACCTTTTTTAATGGTGTCCATTTTGTGTGGTTACAGTGGGAGACAGGCATGAGCAACAGTTTAACATGCTACAGGTGGAGAAGGTGTTGGTGAATTCAAACTCTAAAGATTTTTTGTTTATTTGATTTTTCTTTTTGCTATTGTCATTATTTAAACATGGTTCCTGGAGGCCAATAAAGACCTGTATCTAAAATCTGATAGCCTTCTTCTTTGTCTTACAATAATCTATTTTATCAACTGGAGTCACAACAACTAACTTCCTACTGTGATTGCCTCATGAAACATCAATACAAACTGTAGCCTATACTCTGCCCACGTCTGACATAGCTGTGAGGGCAAGGAAACACTTTTAAATGACGTGCCATTCTCTTGGATTCCATGTGTTAACTTGTTTACTCATAAGCTGTCAATGCATGTCAGCAAAAGCAGCAAATGCTGTTTTGTGTGCAGAATTTAAATGAACTGGAATCATGCCCATCCAGCACAACTCAGCACCATGCCAGCTGAGTTTTGGAGTGTACTCATTGGAAACTCTGTGATGTATAGCAACAGAAACTGATTTCACTCATTAGTGCACCTTTAGTCAAAGAGGAAAAACTAATGAAACCACCTGGTGGCATCTTTGGGCTTGTTTGAGATTATCAAGGGCTGAGCAGAATCAATCAACGCTGATCACTGTCTGACTTAGAACAATGGCAGCTGAATTGATTTACACTGGAGCCAACTCTGGTTTTCAATTTGCTCTGTTTGCACCAGCTACATGCAACATGGGAAATAATTTTCTTGTGACTGAGTTTAAGCTATTTAAAGCTATTCGAGTTAATAGTTCAACAGCAGTTACTATATTGTATGTTTTCCTTTTGGTGGCTTAGGTGGTCACATTGTGCAAATGAAGGGCACCTCTGGGGACAACTGATCGTTTGAGATCCCTTGTTCATGTCTGGACTCTATTCACAAAGCTGCTGTGAGCTGCTTGGAAATCCAGTAGGGTTTTGATGATGGACAAAGGCATTTCTATTAAAAGTGAAGGCTGATGCTTTGCAGCCACCATTTGCCACAAATAAGTATGGAATTAAATATCCATGGTGAAGTTTACATTGATCTTAAATGCCTATCACCCAGTGGAATAGCATGCATAAACAGAAATTGTGCTATGAAAAAGACAGAGTGGAGATGATACAGTAGGTTTTTCTTAAAAACTGACACAAATCATCATCTCTAATAGTTGCTGATGTTGAGTTATGGTCACTCAGTGTCAGTGTTTGAAATACTGCCATGAACTTGACCAACCAGTTCTTTACACACTTTGAGTACTGTGCTGATATTGTTGATGTCCTTTATCCAGAAATGCTGGAGCTACGGACATGCCAAAGCTTACTCAAAGATTATTCACTACAACTGCTGTCTACAATGACACAATACAGTCCCCTCACGGTCATGTCTCAATATAGAGACATGACACAGACAAATTTAGCTGGACTACAGGAATATAGCACTCATCCACAGCACAAAGTGTAGACTATTTAAAAGCTAGAGGCCTGTGAAAAGCTTGTCCTGTTGCTGAGGAAATATTTGACAAGAGGCTTTTGACAAGAAAATAAGATTTATGCATTTATCCAAAAGTGTATTTGCTCTGATGTTCAATCTGTGACTTATCTCCATGTAAGAGTTTTGGTTGGACAGGATCCACAGTTTGACAGCAGGACTTTGATCATCATCCCAGATAGCAAGGGGAGAATAATGCCAGTACACACAAATGTTAGTGGTAAACAAATGTCTTATGTAGTTAACTGCCATGCATAGTATTTTCACCTATTGGTACTGTTTTAACGATAAACTGTATCATGTATGTATAAAAAGATTTTAAACTTGTTATTTTGATTAAAAGATAAGAGTAGTAATAAAGTGGGATCTATCTATCTATCTATCTATCTATCTATCTATCTATCTATCTATCTATCTATCTGTCTATTTTTGTATAGTGACAGAGAGAAATGAAATATGTGGAATAATGGAATAGGGAGAGTAAGTATTGTGACAAACCAGAAACAGTATAATGGGTAATTGTCTAATGTCCTTAGTGTTGGTAGGAAAGAAGGGAAATTGGAAAAAATAATGCTTGAACTTAAGGAAATTTTGCAGTTGAATAAGAAAAATATGAACTTTAAGGAAGTACATACATTGTTGGAAATAAACACAGTAGGAAGATTTGGATACAGTAGACATTAGAATTACTCCGATCTATAATCTAATTTAGTAGGTGCACATAAGCTATTTGAAAACTGCCAAATAAAATACAGAAGAAGAAGTTCACTTAAACTGGGTGAAATAGCGCCCCCTAGGCTGGTCAATACGGTCAAAGGTGGAATAGCATTTAGTCAGGTGAATTAAATTAGAAATAACAGGTTTCAGTAATTAGTCTGTGTCTGGTAAAGTGTGGACATGCACGTCGTTGGAAACGAAACCGAGGAGAATTAATAATGCAGTTTTACAACAACAACGAAAGTCAACAACATTTTAGTTAGATGAAAAATAAAACGTGTTAGCGTTAGCTTGCTTTTGATGCTAACAGTGAACGTTACAGTATTTTTCTTGGCTAGCCGAAGCTAGCTAAGGTTAGCCTAGATGGAAAGATAAGGAGGGGAATTATTTTAACAGACGAACTGGATGACTGCAACTGGTAAAAGTGGAGTTGGACATAATATACCATGGATATAAGGACGACTTCATCTGCAGGAAAGAGAGGGAAATGGACTTCGACGTCAATTAACGTGAGTCACACACACCTGTTTGTCTCTTTGCTAATTACATGTAGCTAGTTTCTTGGGTTTGCTATTTGCGTGTATTGATGTTATTGAAGCCGTATTATGTACTGGATTACTCTGCTACAGTTGTATTATTGGTACGAGGCAGGTGTGACATTTCAGCAGTTTGTACCTTTATATATTTTATATAATTGTTCATCCACTTCATGATTCAGTGACCGACAAAAAGCCTGTGCCGGTGGTCTGATAGTTACTTTTGAGTTTTTTCTCACCCGTGTTGTGTTTTGATCTGTGTTGTATAGTAAATAATTAACTTTAATAAGTTAAGAGGGTATTATTAACTTATTAAAATTAAGTATACCCTCTAAATTTTGTCTGTAATGCAAGATGGCTGAGTCATGGCTTTTACTTGTGGCAATAAGGGATGTAATGTTTTATTGTTGTGCACAAAAAGGTTTATGAAAACGTAGTATTGTACCTTTTATATTTCAAGATGATTTAGAATGTTCTTCATGCCGTGGATAGTTTATTTTCAGCATAAACATGCATGCAGTATATTGTCCAAATATCATCCTAGAGCTTAGTAATTGAACATAATGTGGTGAAATAGATTGCGGTGTCAAATTTGAATTTGTCTTTAAAATTTCACATTGTTTCACAAGTTTTTCTGTCTTGTGTAATACATTTTGTCTTGAAATATAATAAGGGAAGTTTAATTACCTTTTATGTAAAGAAATACAGATTTGTACAGAGCCACAAAAACAACAACAACAAAAACACGACATTTTGCACAGGATTCTTAAATAGTGTACACAGATTACTAAATTGAAAGCACAAGTCACTTAATTGAGAGCATGGATTACTTAATTTGTGTTTTTGACTTATTGTCCTTTGTTTTGGGTGTCAGCCATTTTCAAACTCTGTCTACTTCCAGCAGTGCGAACAAACCCAATATTCTTTAAGAAAAGGCTTTCATTTTCTGCATTCTGAAATTAACAAATCTTATAAAATGCAAATACAAACACATATTATGAATTTTTGATGCATATAATTTCCTATTTTTGACTGAAAGAGGCAAACAGGAGGTTGGAGCTAAATTTAGGTTGCGTTTTTTTTTTTCCAAACTTTTTAAGAAAATGCATGGCCCTACTAAAGGAAGTACGTGGGGTCTTACTTTCAGGTGGGGGGAGGTAGGAGGTTGTGGCTAGTTGAGGTTAGTTCTGATATGACATGCTCACACATTTTCAATGGTGATCTAAAACTTTTGTTTTATAAACATGTCATGAAAGGTTGGACCTGCAGAGGCACGTGGGTGTCCTCCAATGGCAAGACTCTTGCCATTAAATTTTGTATATGTGTGCCCGTTTTAAGCTGTGGGGCTTGTCCCATTTTGCAGTCTATAAGCAATCATTATTTTAACGTAGGGGTGTCAGGAACTAGCCCATGTAAGGTTATGTGTTTTTTCTTACGCAAATCAGTTTTTCCCAGAATAAATGTACTTAAGTTAATGAAATATACATAATCATAAAAAAATACTTTTTCACTCATCCTGCAAATAAACAAATTGTAGTTGGATTGGATGTCTTATGTATGTCACATAAGTAAGACAAACATGGGAATCTGTGTATCTATCTTGTGTATATTTTAATTGCAGCTGTAGTTGAAAAATATCTCGAACTGTGGGAAATAAAGGATAATGAGAAAGGGCCACAGTGTTATGTTGTCAGTTCACTGGTTTTGTTGCTGTCTATAACCTCAAGAACCATTTGTAATTGGTGAAATATTATTTAATGTCTTCTAAAAAAAGGATAAAAGAAAAAAACATGACACATGGGGTCCTGTTTTTGGGTAAAGAACAGCCACTGGACAACCCTCCTATGTTGTCTCTAGCTTCTTGACTGATGGACACAGTGCTGGTTTCTTCTGCTAGACAAACATATAAACAAAATAATTATGGTGATTGATTTTTTTTTTACCTCAGAAACAGTATTTGGCCTTGTATAGACACTGTTTAACTTAATACACAGTTTAACTTAACCAAGAAGGTAGTCATGCACTTAATGTTCATTAGTATACATAAAAAGATCTGTTGTCAGTTTAACAGATACTTTAACTTCTTTGAATGTAGTGTCAGCAATGGCTAAACCTGAGAAGCTGCTAGCTGGATGTGTAGAAGCCTACACTGCCATTTCCAAAGAATAACAGGATCAGAGTTTAGAGCATTTTGGGTGCATTTTGTAAATCTTCAAGTATATCACTAATCACAGTGACGAGGACACCCCACATTAGACAGCTTTATCTCTGCAAACGTGCCTTCCCCCGCTCTCTATCCTTCCCTCTCCTTGTCATATTGTGTTTGTTCAGTTAAACCCAATTGACAGAAAAGATGCACCAATTGATCGGCTAGTGACTGAAATGGATCGGATCATTCTGAGATACCTGATTCTGTGCCGGCCAGATTTTTACACACATGGTGCTGGAAGTCATGCGCGCTTGCACCACACCTCCACATTCTGGCTTCGACACTCTGGTCACTGGAGCTGATGGCTGCCACTCTAGTCAATGCTTGTGGTTCCCCTGGGTACCCTGCAGTGCATCTCAGAAGTGGCTCTCCCCTCCTCACATTCGCACACGCACACGCTGTTGGCATGGAAGTTCTGTACTGTGTATATACAGTTTGTAATACCTGTAAGGCCAAAGTAAGCAGTGGAGGAACAACCATGAAAACATTCTGTGCCTTGTTGTATTTTCCTGTTTCTATTACCTGTAGGAATACTGCATTTGTCATTTTGACTCGGAGGAACAGAAAGATGCAGAATACAAGTTATTTGTTTATTTTTAAAATTACAGTCAATTCCTTTCTTAAAGAAAAGTTACTTATATGTGTGTGTGTGTGTGTGTGTGTGTGTGTGTGTGTGTGTGTGTGTGTGTACTGGGCCTGAAATTCATTTTTCAAAATGGGGGGACTCCCCCCCCCCTTGAATGTTTCACACAGGGGGGAGGATTTATAAACTTTGGGTGGGATACTATTTGTGAGCCTAAGTCTTATTTAGTCTTTTTATCTTACATTGTATTTTGCAGCTTTCCTCCAACTTAAGGTATTCTATGATCCACTGTTGTTTCTCCTTCTACTTTCCTAGTGGTCAAAGAGATGAGC
>OMLM01014083.1:0-28809 GCA_900302695.1 Helostoma temminkii | reverse complement strand
ATGTGAACATGTTACATTTAGTATGTAAACATGTTGCATTTTAAATCATGCGGCTACAAACACATGCACAGTGGCAATGAACTAGTAACAGGCTACCTGTATTTACATAAAGATGAGCATATATTTAATTATGCATCTAACTAAAACAACAGGTCCATTGTGTGAAGGATTATATAAATCCTTTCTGAAAGGAAATTAAAACATAATCATATTGAAAACATCCTTTAAGACTCCAGGAAAAGTGTTTTTTTTTTTTTAGATCTTCAGTTTGCTTACAAGTAATCATCTGTATTTTATATTACTGATGTGTGAAGCTAGTCACCTCTTAAAGTCCTAAAATGGACATCAGTACATGAAGCTGTACCTGATATTTTAATCCAGGATCATGTGGAGATGAAAAGAAAACAAAAACAAAATAATGTACCGTTCAACTGGAACAACACAATAGCTCTTGTTCTGGTAAATGTGGTAGAATGTGGCAAAACACTAGTAAAACCTATAACAGTGAATGACTACAAAGGTGGATTTTTCCTTTTATGGGAGTTGAGTCTGAGAACTGTGATATACTGAATGAAGACTTTGGGTCTGCAGGGGCAGGGCAGATGTTATGAATGATCTGTCTTACTGCTGTGTGTCCTCTCCTCCTCTTCATCGGAGGAATCTCCTCCATAGGGCACTAACCTTGATGCATCTTCTTCGACTTTAGACTTTTTGCATGCCACATCTTGAAAACCTGTATGGGCAGAATAAAAATGGAGAGACAGAGAAAAGTAGAAAGAAGGTGGGAGACATGAGAGAGACAGGTGGGAGGCAGGGAGAGGGGGAAGAGACAAAGCAAGAGAAGAAAACAAAATGGAAACCCATTGAGGAGCCCCATGTTAGCGGTGGTTTTTGAGTTGGTTTGATCCACAGCCAGGGAAGGGAAGATATCAAATGAAACGGCAGCACAGCACACATCCATAACAGGCAGGTCCAGGGCACATGTTGAGAGAGAAAACAAGGGAAAGACAAAAAACATATACAAGAAGAACATGTTAGTGGGTTCTACCAGTGGACAGATTCACGCAGGTCTCCACTCCTCCCCCATTCTTCCATGAGGGGAGATGCCGTTTCATGCAACAGGCAACTCTACAGAAGACATATCTGAGTACGCGGGAACTTAAAATACTGGAAAATAAAAATGTGCATACCCACTGGTGCGGCGCTGCTGGAAACACTGGCTGCATCATCTGTCTCCACGTCTCTCTGCCTTTTGCGTACAACAGGAACAGGAGCCACAAAGGGAGGTGGCGGTGGAGGCATCAGAATCCTGGTGTGAGAAAAACATAAATATCTACACCACACAAGACTAATGTAGAATAACATACAAAGGAAATGAATTCTATTAACAGACCTTTCTACAACTTTTTCCTCTGCAACACTGGAAGCAGGAAGTGCAGGCTCCTGATGCTCAGGACCCTCTGGAGAGTGGCTGGAAGGCTAAATAGAAAAAAAAAAAAATTAAATCAAAACTCATCTGAAACTAAAAGACATTTTGTGTAAAACATCATACAATAAAGGACAAGAAAAACACAGGTTAAAACTGGAGCATTAAAAATCTAAAGTTTTATTGTAGCTAAACAGAATGGTATGGAATGTAGCTGTTTATATTTCCACAGTTAGTTGGTGAGGATATTTAAATTGTCAGATGTAATTATCTTTCCAGTGATATTTATACACATGCACTCTCCAGCTAACCTGTTCTTCCTTAACTCCCTCCTGAAAATGACGCTTCGGGCTTCCTGAGTCAGAGGAACTGTTTAAAGATCCTTCAGGCTCTGCCGTCTCGCTGCTGTCAGGATCCTTGAGTAGAAAAAAACCATCACACACACACACAGTGATGCTGCAGCAGGATTTTCAAAGAACTAAAACTGCTTAGGTCTTAACAAGTTTCAGGAGCCCTGACCTCACACTTATATGGATTATTACATAAACAACATGCAGAAATCTTTTTAAACAACTGTGGTTGTGATTTTAACTTGTCTGAAATTATGGGAGATTCTTGAAGGAGCACTCCAATCATGGGAGTTGGCAGAAATGAGTAAGGTTGTAATCAGGCTAAGCATTGTGACACAAGACTGGTTAAGGTAGACTCCCAAAAAGTAGGTAACCACCTTCTTTGTCTGGCCTAGTCCAACCTCTTGCATAATGCTACTGTTCTGAAATTAGTAACTGTGGCAACTTTCATAGTTGTTAATTACCTGGACGAGATAGGGATGTTGTTTCCTAGGACACACCGGATACTGAACCATTGCCTGAGAAGATGGAGGGTTTGTCGACATGTTAGAATGACTTGAGGGACCATTTGCATTACTCCAATAACCACGGTCTCCTGGGTACGCTGAATAGCCGCCAGCATACCCATTTGCTGGGTAGTTATACCAGGATCCCTGGCTAGAGTAATTGCTATTAGGTGGAAATCCATGTGCTGCGTATGCTGCAATGAAAGTATACAATGTGGAGTTAATAGCAAATATCACATGGATTAATCACAGGGTGTTTTGACAAACGCACCTACTATTTCAAACTATTGTTGACCCACTCAAGACGTCAAAGGAGGATTAATTACCACAACAAGAATGCAGGCAGCTGATATTTGGTCTCTCAGCAGGAATTTGAATGTTTATGTACTAGGTGTAAAAGAATACTCACGCTGTGTTGAGCCTGTGGCTGTGTACATCGACACCATTGTGGCATGCTCAGCTCTCACCTAAAGAATGAAAGAAAACAAGAACTGTTGAACGCTGAATAAAAATTCACAAATGCTGCAGTGATTTCACATGAAAGTATTGTCGGTAGGTGCAGAGCACTCACAACCTATTTCTGGAGATCAGGTGGTTCACACTACCACTTTCACTTTTGGAGGTGGGTATCAGTGAAGACTATATGCTTTTATAGTTTCACCTTCTTGTACCTCCCTCAAAACTCTCAGTCAATTCAGATCAACTCCACAACATCAAATTAGATTTATTTATAGGGACAATATCATGAACTTACAGTTTCCAGCAGACTCTCTGTGAGTTTCTTCGCTGCTTCCAATCCAGCTGCATTTGGGTGGCTGCAACACAGAAAAGACCACTATTAGAAAATAATGAAAGCGACTCAAGAAAACAGAGGGAAAAGACAGCGATTTTAGCTTTGATAGGAAAGCAGGACATAACATAAAAATTGTTTTGAATTATGTTAATTCAAATAACTTAATTTTTGTTCAACTCATGACCATTCAATTGATAAGTACCTCCTGTCCCTACATTGTCTACTGAGACCTAAACATATGTTTGTGTTTAAGAAACTGATAGTGTATATGTTTAAAATAGTTATGATTTTTATAGTGTGTCAGGTGAATATGAAATTATGAGTAGTGTTTATTCATAGTTGTCCAATCTCTCAGCTTGAGTTTCTACATTTGTTGTATGTTTAGAAGGAACATACCTGATGTAGACATAAAGAGGCTCAAAAGACTCTCGTTTGGAAGCTTGCTCAATGTAGCCAGAACCTTTTCCCCTGAGGAAGACACGAGCCCCCGTCTCTGTCTGGATGTGACTCAGGTAAGAACCTCCTGGGCCCTCAACCTTCTCGTTTACGTTGAACGAAGACAATGCCTGATCCAGACCCACAAATATCTTTGTGTGCACAAAACTCTGAGGGTGGGAAAAATGTGATTTATTAAAAAGCACTACATATTTGTTACTGGTAAATGTAATTCAAACAAGAGGTAGAGCTAATTTGTAAGCAGATGCGGTAGTCCAAGGCTTTTCCCCTGTAGACCAGGGACGTTCTCTCTGCTACTTAATTTAGGAGGTGGGTATCAGAGAAGGCAACATAGTCTTCATTTGCCTCACTTTCTTTACCTCCATTTGTAAAATCCAGACAGACTGAGAAGCAAAAGTATACTGAAGAATGTAGACCTCTTCTGTACAATTAACTTTATAAAACAAACTTATCTTAAACCTTAAAGGTTTCATCACTGTTTGTAAAGGTTTTAAATTCAGTATTTATAACATATTCTTACCCCTGTATGAGGAGCTGCAGGCCGATGTCCCTGTCCAGGCACTGAGTTGGTGTTGGGCATCCGTGGCACAGGTGTGGGAACGACAGGCCGAGGAGGCTGAGGGTAGAGAGTGATTGGTGGCATTATGGGCACCTGCTGTCCTCCTGATGCTGCTGAGGCCCTCAATACATCCTCAGAGATGATCTCCTTTATCCTCAATACAGCCTCTGGTGTTGCAGAAAGTCAATGTTTGGACGTCAGCCAAATGAAAACTTGATCCAAAGTACAGGCTAATACTTAAAACATTTGTGACTTACATTCATTGACAATGAGAAATTCATACCAAATAGTTTAAAAAAATGTGCTACTTACTATTGACCTGTTCTTGAGTCTTTCCCTGGACATGCAAATACAAAGGTCTTTGTCTAAAAGAAAGCAAATCAAATACGTCATGGACAACATACAACTCCTCCAAACACGTTCAGTTATATTTCCCCATCCCATTGTTGGTATAACAATCATTTTAATTGGTAACTGGTTGTTTTATTTGCTTGATGTTTTTTTAGATGGACACTGCACGCCTGGTAAATATATTGAGATTTTCTTGGAAAGCGATACATGACTAAGCAATAATACAATTAACTGCAAAGATTCTTGCTCACTCTTTAACAGGTAATCAACACTATGATGAGATCATATTTTTTTCTACCTAAATACTAGAGGTGACACAATTCAGTTTGGACTCAATACCAATTCTGATTTCTTTAATACTGGATCAAGTATCTGGAGTATCTGCCAATATCAATACTGATATTTAGCCACAGGTTTGACATCCTAAAATCATCAATGTGACAGGAATTTAAAAAAATAATAATTGGATGAGTTACAAGCTTGTAAATGACAGAATCCTCCACAGCAGGGGTTTTCAAACCTGGTCTTCAAGGACCCTGAACTGCTTGTTTTCCCAACTATCCCTACACTTTCTAATGCTGATTACATGAGACAGGCATGTTCTTTCAGCTTCTGATTGACTGAACACACACATTCCAGGTAATCAGCTGTGGGTAGGGCACAGATGGTTGGAAACAAGCAGAGCTCGGAAGCCTGGGGATCAGAGTCAGGAAGGGGACAGGTTTGGAAACCACTGTTCTTGAACCAAGCCTCTGCTGGATTTTCTGGCTCAGTTCTCTTGAAGTTGTTCAGTGGTGTCATGGAGCAAAGTATCTTGTCTCTGTAGCTCCTTACAGACACTAGCCACACAAATCATGCCATACCAGTGAGTTACATTGTATATACATGAACCCTCATACATACCCCATGTTTGCCAGCTGAACATGGATGAATGCTGCCATTTGCTAATGAGAAGCTAAACGCTAAGTTTAATGAATCTATTTTTGCCATTTAGTCAATATCAGTGACTGAACTGATATAACTGTGGTTTGTACAAATATGTTTTTACATGTACGCATCAATTTTGTGAAAAGCAGCAGCACTGCAAAACTAACAGTTAAGAGTTCCAGAGTATAGGACAGGATTTGGATTAGCTTTATTTTTCCATTACCAGTACTAAAAACGCCTGGCTTTATATAGATTATTTTGATTTGTATTGGATGACCCCTAATAATCACTATATACAATGTACCACCTGGCATCAAATTGACATGAGGAGTTAAACTTAAATATGTGGAATACTCATTTTCTGGAAACAATCCATGAATACATACATACCCTCCTCCTTTTCCCTTTTCAACTTCAGTCATATAATGACCTTTTGTTGAGACAACAGCTCCACTGAACTGTCGAATCTGAAAAAGATAAATTTAACGTGCCATAATGTTTATTTAAAGCAATTTCTCGTGTTTAACTGACACTTCCAGGCAAACTTTGTCCTTACCTCCTCCTGTGTTTTTCCTTTAGTAAGAAGATCCCTGCAATTTAGTGGTACATCATTTATATCAACTTCTGTTACCACCATTTCTTCTGCAGTGGTTGGCACAGGCACACTTGGAGGGGTCTAAAAGACATTCAATTACAAGGAAAACTAAGTCTTCTAATGACTCTATAACCAAGACATACAATACATTCGATACATTTATAAGCCATGTGTACCTTTGCAAGTAATGGTGGAGGAGTCAACAGCTTTCCTTTTGCCATTAACATGGCATTTATTTTAGCAGCCATGGCCGCAGCCATTTCCACTCCTCCCTGAGGCGCTGACTTTTCTTCTGTTTGTGGTGGCTGGGAAACTGTACTGTTTGGACCAGCAGTGCTGACGACTCCTGATAAAGGGACAGGAAGAGCCGCATTTTCACTAATCCTTTGTTGATTTACGTCTACACTCTGTTTAGGCTGGGCTGGCTGATCCCATCGGCTGGATAGGCACCTGAGAATGACAAAAACAAACAAAAATCAAAAAGTTTATAAAATCTTGTTTATTTATATTTAATGATAGACTTCACTATTTTAAAATAAACAACAATGTACTAAAATATCCGAGTGTAATGGACCTTCCACATCAGTGCTAAAAATAATATTTAATCCTGGCATAGTGACGAAATATCTTTAAAATTGTAACTTTGTCCATTTCTTGTATCCAAAATCATATAATTTTCCCGTGTGGTCTTGAAAATAATAGTATTTTTTCTTTGTGCTTTTGAAACAAAGCTTAGTGCTAACCATCACCTAGCTACATCTAGTTACCATTATAACTAGTTACATCGACTACTAATCGTAGCTTAGAAAAATCTTGCAACGTAACGATAAATTGTGAAGTTATGAAGATCTTTCGTTAACAAATATTGCATTTGTTAACAGGCGTTACGGTTATTATTAACGATTTACTTGGGTAACGAAGTGTTTACACACGGCTAACAACAGCTAGCTACAATTACTTAGCGTTAGCTTAACTGAGCCTGAAGCTGAGCCAAGTTAACAAGTTTAGATGCGATTTTTACACGTTTGTATTAGCAAACTTGTCTTTTAAATTAGCAATTCATTGGAATATTCCGAGAATATAAACTGAGACTAGTCAACTCGTTTTGACTTTAAACCCACTAAAGGAAACCCCACAGAAGGCCACAGCCACGTATGCTAACTAGCCTCCGTGGTTATATCACATCTGCTAGCTCGCAGATTCACTTTAGCAACCACCGGCTAGGATTAGCTTAGCTTGCTAGCATGCTGCTCGTGCGGCGTTAGCTTGGTTGTACTCAAATTACTATTTTGATCTACAAATAACAGATACTTACGCTGTTTGTCTTGTCATTCCCGAAGACATAGCACAACTCCACCAAATCTGCAGTAAAAGTAACAGTTTCTAGTATAGTTTAGGCTGAACAACAGAAGCCATCGATCTGCTCTCTCTTCCGTCGGCGACTTCTTCTGACGACTTGTCGCAAAGTCTGAGCTGGCGGAAGCTGAGCTGTTTGCTGTTTGCTGTTTGCTCAACCGTACATCTTATGTATGTTAAGCAAACAGCAAGCCAATTATTATTTTTTTAATTATTTGTTTTTCTTTCTTGTTGTGCTAATCTATTAAGTTAAATAATCGCTCTTACACCCATAATCGGGTATAAACACTGAAACAGGCTGTGCTTGCTGTAACTAAACCCCAGCTGCTTTTAGGAGATCCGTCTAAAAGATGCTTCATATGTAAATAATTGGAGACAGAATCCACAGTCATCCCTCTGTGAAACAATGTAGGCCTGTCTGAAAAGTTGTTTCTCTCTTGAATAAAATTTTAAACAAAACAAGGGCTTGTGGATTTTGACTCACTCACAATTGAAATGATTTTCATGACCAACATGAACAGCAGGAGTGGTTATAGTATCCAATACCTCCTTCAGATCTCATATGGGCATCTTACTTAAAAACTATGACCACTATCTATCTACTCATATACCCGCAAAAAATATTAGATTTTACATTATTTTCCATTTTTTAACAACAGCATTGTCTTCTACTATATTTAATGAACAAAGCTGTTTACTAACAAACAGTTTTTAAGTCTCACCACCAGGTCAAGCACAGACCATAGTAACTGAAGAGTGATACAAACCTCAATCTGACACCACATTCCCACATTAAGTAGATGATCTGATTAGATTCTGACATGTTTGAAACATAATTTGTTCAGGTATAGGCCCAAAAAATTTGTGCAATTGTTACATTGAACTACAGTAAATGAGTTGAGCCACAGTGGCTCTTTGTAGCTGGTCAAAACTGGCACAACAAATATGAATATATATATGAATTATTGAGTCCTATATAATGACATTTATACCAGTTTGGAATACAATATCTGGCCATTAGTGGTGTCAGATCACAAAAATAGAGGGAAGGAACAGTCGCTTGCATGTTGCTCATTTCTAAATGATAAATAAGGAGAATGTTCCTACACCTACATGTTTATTCATTGTGTCATCACATTAATACAGTTTCAAATTTAATTGGTTCTAATATCTTTTTTTGCAGAAGATACAGTAGACCCCCAAGCCAGTGTCTGAGCCAGCTAACATGTTGGAGATGCATCCATAGGTGTATGAAGTACAAAAGCTCAATACCCAAGTAAAAGTTCAAGTATTTGCCTAGATAAAGAATTAAACTTGCAAAAAGTAACTAATGCTGGAAAATAAATGTAGTGGTAAAAGTAAAACTACCATAAAATGGAAATACTCCAGTAAAGTACAAGTACTTACAACCTCTGGTTTCATCACTGATGTATGTAAAAAGTTAGTTAGCTACAGTAGCTTCACAGACTGACGGTTCAAATGTTCAATACATAGTATAAAACATATTTTAAGCCAATACAGAAAGAGTGAAATTATAGTGAATGAATGCATAAATAAAAGGGCAGAAATATAACAGCAAGAAATAGACTCCAAACATATAATTGACATTATTTTATTTTTCATTGAATAGTTTCTATTTTTTTCCGTGCCTTCAGACCAAGATGTGAATCAGAAGGAAAAAACAAATCCCCTGACTGAGTGAACAATTCTGTCATTAGAGAGAAACAAAAATAACCGAGGTCAATACATCTTATTAACCATAATTTGCTTAGCTGTTATGGCATTTATATACGGTTTAAGGACGAAATATTCTTAATTAGCAACAATGTTTAACATATATTAGTATCCTAATCTGAAACCCTGGGTCTGTGCATAAAGGTGTTGGACAAGTGGGCAAAACAGAATGATGTTTGATCCAAAAAACAAAACAAAACAAAATCAATGCAAGCTGGCCTCTAGGAGACTGCTTAAAGACAGTGATAGACAACTCTGCGATCCACATCCTTCTTAACCATTTAGTTTTCTGTATACGTGCTCTGTGTGACCATCCAATTCACAAGTATTCAGATAGCTATAATGGTTGATCTCATTTGCTGCAAATCCAGTGTAAAATTCATTGTCTATAAAAATATTGAGATTTACTTGAACATAACCTTCTGACTATGTTATAATAAAAACTCCAGATGTCCGTTGCAGTTGCACAGTGGGATGTACTGTATAAATATTGTATAAAATAAGGCAGTCTTTTCAGTAGGATAAACCAGATACAAAAATTTCTGGGAGAAAAAAATTTCAAGTCCAAAATGTTTTCACATATTTCTGCTGTTGTCAAATGTCAAGCGGTTTACAGCATTAAACCAAGAGCAAGGGATTGTTGCAACAATTAATACACCCACACCTACAAACCAAACACACCCACACATACACCCACACACACACACACACACACATATGCACACAAACTCCTGATGATCAACAATAACAGCTTATTCTCCAATGCAACATCCCATCCCTGGACAAATCACTGAGACATAGACATTTCTAATATTGTTTACAGTGCAATACAAAAGTGTTCATTCAAACTGGTGCTGTACTTTTGTTACGAAAATAAAAATGTTTAATATGGTAATGCTTCATATGAATAATAACTGTAAATTTTTTTTTTAGACTTGTAGTATTTGTCTTCATCAACTTTGGCTTTTCTCTCTCTTTTAAATTCATTTTGTTCTTTTTTACTTGATTCATTTATTAATTTTGATATAGAAAATATGGAACCTCTAAGAAAAATTAAGATACCAAATCATTTGTATTTAGTTACCTATGATCATGATGTTGAGGTTTTTGTCTCTCAGTAGTGGCCTAAAGTGAAGAGCCACTTCCGGACCCAAAAAGAAAGCATCCCCTCCCACATGTCTGTTATGACAGCTACGTGTCAAATTGGACGTGTTTCTGAAGGACTAATGAAAATATTGCCAAAAACAAACAAAGAAAAAAAACCCCCAAACAGTGGAGTGTTCTTTCATGGTGTGGCCTTCGTGGGCCAAATGAGCAGTCTTGCCTTCTGTGGAGCACAGGCATGGAGGTCAAAAGTGATAATATATGGCCTTACACCTTCATATGCAGACCACACTTCGATCCATTACTACGTGTTGCTCAATCCTTCAGTAAAAAAGCAGTTTTTACCCAAACGGCAACTTCACAGGCAGACAGGACAGCCCATGGGTAATGAGGGGACGGATGCTTTGCCAGGAGGCATATGAGGCCCCTCTCTCAGTCATGACCAGCTACACTGCGAATGCCTGGGAGGCACAAAAAGTTCATAAGGATGTTGTGTGTCCATGTCTACTTGTCACAGTTCTAATCAGACAGGGTTGGCAGGCGAGCAGCGTTACTGCTGCAACTGTCCATCAGGAAGTCCTTCTGTGATTTTTGTATTGTCGGACATGTGGATGCTTGGCGTGCTACAGAAGCAGGAGAGTGAAGGCGAGGAGGCCCTTTGGCTGGTTGGGCTGCCGGAGAGAGACAACCCAGCAGGAGAGAGAACGACTGCCCTGGGCTGCAGAGTCCCAGGACCAAACACTGCAGCATCTACTCGGGAGGAGGTCGCAGGCTGTGCAGCTTCCTCTCATCCAAGCCTTTCCAGTACTTGAAATTGTTGTCCAAGTGCTGCATAAGATTGGGAAGGTCCGCAAAAGCTGGAGAGAGCACAAAATAAGTTGAAACTCAATCTAATCTGTTAGGTAGTAGTAGTTAGGTAGTAGATTGTCTCCAAACTACATTTAAATCTCATAACTAAGTACTTTCTTGATTATATACTTAATCTTAGACATCCCACTAAACTTGAGCACTGAGCAACAGTTTCTCAGTCTTATCCACCTTTTAAATGTGATCAACAGGAAACTGCAATCAAGCTTTTTTCACATTCTGTGAAGCCTTCGAATGTTTCTTGTTCTTAGGTCTCTTTTGCAAAAGAGTAGGAGGAGATTACCTAATCAAATAAAACATAAAAAACCAGAGCTGACAGTGTCAGCACTCTGATTTATATATTGTTATTGTTATATATATATTGTTGTTTAATAAGAATGTCTCCCAGTGTTTTTTCTTGAACATTAACTGAAGATTTGTGACACTGGGCACTGGTTCCCAGTACCAGCCCCACTGGTTTGATAAGGTTCTGAATTACATTGGTGCATCTCTAGGACTGTGTACAATTTTAGGTATTAATTCACTTATTAGGACATTTGGTCCTGACACATGTCTCACCTGGTAATGGCTAGATATAGTCATGGTTCCAGTACAAGTCTGAAAGCAGCTTAGGTGATAACTAATACCATGCAGATTCACGTCACTGTACTCTACATTTCTGTATGATGTGAAGTCTTACCATCCCATGCATCAAACATGTCTGTAATGAAGTAGTCTATGAAGGAAATCTGGGATTTGGGGATGCTACATGTGTTTCTGTCAAACACAGGCATAACCACTGGTAGACCTTGTCTCTTCTCCTCATCTGTCTGTAACAGGAACAACACCACAAGTAATCATTGCACATAATAAATACATATAAGACAAAAAACAGTGTGAGTGTTTTGTCTAGTGGCTCGTCTCACCACGCCATGTTATTTTTTTTCCTAATTACCTGTGCAAAATATTCCTCTGAAATGCGTCCAGCCCATTCTATGCAGAGCTCCTGGGGCCTACATGGATTGGAAATGTCTGCGCACTTAATCAGCATTCGCTTCACAAGAATGCGATTCTCGGGGGATGTCAGAACGCTTTTGACAGATTCCTCATCATTATTTCCCTGAAAAAATTACAAAAGACAAACAAACACCAGACTATTAGCAAAAAAAAAACATTCTACATATTAGCAGAAATACACAGTTTCTATTGAACAACTTAAGACACAAATAACTGTGTCTGTGCATCAACCAAACAGGGCAAAGATAAAGATGCAGATGATGAAGGATGTAATTTTCTTTAAGGAGGAGTGTCTGTATTCAGTGCATGTTCATTATGAGTTACACATACATGTAAAAGACTAGATGCACTTCAACAGTCACATGATTTGCAGTGTAGTGTGTGTTTCAAGATTGAATTCATTGACAATTATATTAAGCAGTAGTATAGTAGCTCTGTTTTGCAGACAGGTTGAAGGAGATCTTGTTTTATTCTAGACCTTCAAGAGTAGCTTTGCAATCAAGGTCTCTGGGCTTTTCACAAAGCACCTATAACCTGTTTTATTAAATAAACCTTACCTCCATTACAATTTATAAAACACGCTGAAATGCATAAAGTGTCTAAATGTGACAAAATCAAAATTCAGGATAACATAAACACCATCATATATCCTTCCTGCCTTTAAAAGGCAAGGGAAACTTTAAATGTCTGTGCAGAGCATTCCACACACAGATGAGAAAGATGTTACCAAGTTGTAAAATTCTCGTCCCTCAAAGATATCTGTGCCCGGGCAACAACAGGCCCCAGCCCAGTATCTCTCATCTCATCCTAAACCATTGTTGCTGGTAACTGCTTGGATTGAGTATGAATCTGAGACAGTGTGCGACAGAATGAGATTACAATAATTGTCTGGATGCTCCTGTATGTCCACCTGACACACAACATTGATGTAGTGCAAAAAATGCTAGAATCAGAATTAATACCCAGGTTTAAAATATAAAATCTTTAAAAAATGTTCTCACCCCATTTTCCTCAAGAGCAGCCAGTGGTTTGTTGATGCTGTTGACAAATTTGTTGACATGTTCAAAGTGTTTTGTCATCTCAGTTGCGAGCACCATATCAATGATGGCCTGTCGTAGCGTTCGATATTCATTCCTAAAGAAAGAGACAGAAAGAGATGACCAACATCAGAAAAGTTGTACGTATGAAAAGAGGGGAAGGAAGAGAAAACACAGAGAGAGAGAGAGAGAGAGAGAGATGAAAGTTTTGTAAATAACATGTGAACAGTTTTCCCTTCTGACTACAGTGACAGTGGCAATGAATGGTTTCTTTGTTCACCTTCCCCCTCTGAGGGGACCAGCATATGGGAGCTATTCTCATTACTACACGCTCAGTATTGCTTTCATTGTCAGACTTCACTTTTTCCCTGTGATACTTCTGGTGACGACCATATCACAAATTATGTTTGGATACGATATAATTTTTGTCAATGTGACATACATATTTGATGACAACCAGAATATCTGTTTAGCTAATAAAAAAATATTCAAGGAAGATGGTTATCTAATGCAAACAAAAGCTGCAACAAGGAATCAATTGATGATCAATTGATCATTGTTAATAACTGTTTTAGTAATTTTTTAGGGGAAAATACCAAATATTTGCTAGTTTGCTTAAGTGTGAGAACTATAAATTCAGTATACGTACCATATGCTATATGTGTTATAGTATTTCTGTGTTTTAGAAATCCTGATTGGGCAAAATTACTCATATGAAGAGGTCATTGTGGGCTCTATGTTAATAATTAAATTATTAATTGATAATGAAGCCCTAGTACAATCACTCAATTTACACATAATCACAAAAATCCACAAATGTACTTACTTTGGAATAAATTAAACAGCTCAGTCCAAATGAAAATGTAGTTAATTATCTTATCATCCTTGTGTCAGTCAAAACTGTTATTAGTGCTTTATGTCTTTGTAGAAATTTAATTGGCATTGTAGACTTGTAGCTAGATATTGAAAATGCATCCATTTCAGCGGTCTAGAAGAATGATTACATGTGATTATGTTTTGTGTGTTTAGTGACTCTATGAACTCTGAACTATCTACAGAAAAGATGTTTTTTGAGTGACCTGCTTTTTGTGCAATTGATCTTGTACCTTTCTATGTTCTTGAAGATGTTGCACTTATCATCTCTTGTGGTGAGCTGGAAGGCGAGTGCTGCATGGTGGCTCTCTAGCACAGCTGTGTCATTGTAGAGGATGGCCAGCTCACTTCCTGCGTTGCACAGGAAACTGTTGGTGCGGCCTGGGTGGTCCACATCGTGCACAGTAGCAGCAATCAGTGCAGCTACCTCGTCAATGGGATCCAAACTTTGCTGTAAGGGCAAATTAATAAATAATAAAAATTAGATTGTTGGATATGATTGTTGGACACTGAAAGAAAAGACTGGCATGTTATTTCTTATGGTTATCAGGGGTGACTTTGGCAGTTCTGAATGATAAACTAAGCCAAAAGCTGGCACAGTTTAATGTTTCATTATATTCACTAGACGTGTCAAATTCCACTATGATCACAACTGCAGTTAAGTCTGCAGGTCAAACTAAGAAGTTGTGCTGCACTGTGAAGGACAGTTAATGTTCACTTAATTTAGCTTAGAAGAGGTCCTAAGCTTTCCTGTGAGAAACCTGACTGACTAAAATGTCCCCTAAAATACTGTATGTAAGCGTAGTACAGTTACAGTGAAGCAGTAGATTATTATTTCATTTAACGTGTGTAGAACACTGTTGTTTTGTTTTTTGTTTTTTTAAGATCTAGTTTGATCTAATTTTGAGGGTAACTGAACACAGAGCAAACAACTGCACTCTACTATCTGCTATTTTAGTTTTTTCTTTATGTATCACAGGGCTAAAAGGCAATAAAAATAACAGGAGACAGATCGCCAAAAACAATTTTGAAAATAATTTGTCCAATAACAAATCCGCTAACCTGTCTGCAGAGTTCTAGGGATTTATTAACCTTGGATGACGTAACGTTCACAGTTAAGTGGTTAAACCAATGAAAGATGCCTTCACTGAGATCAGAAATAGACAGTTTGGTAATCAGCTTAGCCAGTTCATGCCCTCATTCAGTTACTGAGCCACTGACACACTTGGGCAAAACCACGACTCTCTAGGATAATGTAAGCTCAGGTAGAAGTCAAGACTGAGTAGAAAATCCTGCAGTCTTAATACTGTTGGTGCTTGGCCCCAGGACCAAAGGAGTTGAATATCTGTAAATGTCAAAATGTCAGCCTCTAATATATCTTTAATGCTTAATATGTTGACTTTAGGCAGCATATTGAAGTAGTATAGAGATATGTAGTTTCTCATTTATTTATGGTCCCTCTTGTGCTTTTAACGTATATATATACGTATGTCACGTATATATATATGTGACATATAGTAACATTTGTTAACAGTGCTCCAATGATGTCTACACACTATGCCAGAATAAAACAAAAAGATGAAAGCACTTGTCCAACACATGGGTACAGAAACACAGAGGAATTACTTTGGAAAAAATGTATTATTACTTATGGAGAATTTCGAAGATGAGCATTTGAGCATCCACTACAACATTATTCCATTATTTCATGGGACAGCAGACAGATTTGCATATTGTCAATAAGTTCCTTTGATTAGTTTCTCAACTGATTGATTTGCTTCATAAAATGTCAGAAAACATAAAAAATATGAATAAGGATATTCTGGACCTCCAAAGTCCAGACATGTTCAACTTTTTAATTTTAGTATAGGAGAAAGAAAATCAGGAAATGAATATCAGAAAACGCTGGAACCAAGAATTATCATATGATAATTAGAATTTATAACACAATGACTAACCAGTTAGCACAATAACAATTTTGCAAGGCATGCATTTTTTAAAAGCCATGCTTTGTTTTTTTCCCAGATTATCTGTCAATTTACCTTGACCCTCTCTTTACAGAGAAAATATGCTGTTGCATGCAGTACATCAGCTGCATGAGTAGAGTTATGGTAGGAGTTACTGGAGTGGTAGTTGGCTTCGATCACTTGTAGCCAGGAACGTAGTGTGGCTTCAGGGCAGTTTAGGAACTCGCAGACCCCAAAGCGGGAGAAGATCTTCAGGCCCAAGTAGGTCAAAGGCCTGCAGGAGGATTCAGCATATTAGCAAGGTAAACTTTCATTGCACACTCTTCTTCCAAACTAAAGAAAATTAGACACATTCCTCTTAGCTGAGGTGCTGCCTCACCGTTTCATGGTTGCCGACTCCAAGTTGAAAATGTCAAAATCCCACGAGTCCTCATTCTCCATGGTCTGGGCGATACGAGGGGGGATATCATTTAACGACAGAGGAGTTGTTAAGTGACTGGGGATATGATGAGGGTCTGTGAGCAAAGGACGATACAAAAAATACAGCTTTTAGAAAAAGTTGTAGAGGCTAAAAATGTATCATGCATTGTCTATTCTCTTAAAACTTACGTTTTGTAGAAAATATGTATTCATTTCCTGACAATCTGCGTAAACCATCCTGTAAACAAGAACAAAACATTTAAAAAGTCAAAAAAACCTAAATGATCATATAAAGTTAATACATTTATTATTTAGCCACATAGAGAATTCAGCTCAGTTTTAGGAGAACAGCTATCACTTCTGTCAGAAACTGCAACCCTTGAATAAAAACAAGACAAATGATAGATTTAGAGTCAGGAGAGATTTCCTTAATATAAGTAAATAACAAACATTATAATTATAAACACTTCACAGCATTAGGGTTTTTAAAATTGTTTTTAACAACAAGCTAATGACCAGAGTTTTATTTTTAAACAATTTTCAAATACAAAGCTAAATTAATAAATGTGTCTCTCATATGGTTCATAACGGTTTAAAAAGACAGTTGAATTTTGGATATGTCATTATTAAGTTGCAGACAGTAATACATTATGACTATGGCAGGTGCATATTATCTTGTACAACAATATACATTTGAGAAAACACATGGATTTCACAAATTTTTTTATCAGTTTTTTTTCATCTGTATAAAAATATTTTGGAGGATATGTCATGTTGTCATCTCACCACTAGCAAACAAAGGGAGTAGGCGAATGAAGGAGCATAACTCTGATTATTAGAGAAACCTATATGAAGTTTAAAATGATTAGCCTGTTTATGAAGAGGGGTTGTTACGCTGTGATCATATGAAATAATCTACAGTAAATAATTTCAATAGGATGTTTGTCTGTAATATATACTGTTATATCAACGGGTTCAGAGTTCATCACCCGACCAATCAAACACAGCTTCTTAGTGTTTAAAAGTGTAATGATCCAGCTCTTCTAAAACTGTGACTTGTTTCCAATGTTTCTAATGTACTATGTGTTAACAAATGAGAAATTACCAATATGCAATATGTCAGTTGATGAACTTTCCCAAATGTTTTTTTAACAACTGGATAGATTGCCATGAATTTTTACCGAGATTCAGAGCCCTCAGAAGACGAACCCTGACTGCACCACCATGAGATTAATATTCAAGGTTTTAAGTAACATTTCCAAATGTGGCTTGAAATCTAACTGGCACTGCTGGCACCTTAACTCTAGTGCCCTTATGACCAAACACTTGCAAAACTAATGACATGACATTATGCTAAGACACTAAACTAAGATGATAAACATGGTAAACTATGTACCCAATAAACATCATTGGTAATGTAGGCATGTTAGCATGTTGACAGTTCATTAGCTCAGGACACAAGCTCACACAGCAGGGAGCCTCATAGTCTTGTTTCATGTCAGCAATAACTGTTCCACTCATTTTGTATTTATTACACTTTATCATAAACAAAAATGTTGTTTAAATGTGTCTATCAAAAAGATGTTACAATGAAATCACTCTAGGCTTAAAATATTATTTGGGATGATACTATGTCTTCAGGTCATCATACGTCATAAAAGATTTAAAGATGAAAACCATGACAATGAAACATTGGGAAGGCCTCCACTTCTTTCAAACAGGAAAGGGAGACTGGCTCATCTTTGACCTGAGCATTGTCTCGTGGTTGTGCTGCCTCTGTACACACTGGCTATTTTAAGACTCTCTCCCCAGAAAGATGACAGCTCCTCTCTTGATGGGTTTTCTGAGTTCAGACTCCACACACCTCTTCCTAAACTAGAAATGCACGGCCAAGAAAATGAAACCAGGCACCTCATAAACCAATGTGATTCTACATAAATAATCATCTAGTCCCCACAAAACACCTTGTGGTTTTCTGGCCTTTATCACTTATGCAGAATAAATCTTTCTAGGGAAGGACATGTCTAACATCTCTGTGTATCCAGAGTGTACATGTATAAGTAAAGCCATGCTTATTCATCTGATCCAAAGAACAGGATGTTTCCAGGCCCATGGAGATGAGAGGAAGAGGTGCATGTGAGTATGAGTGTGTGCATGTGTTCAGAGTGTGTGCATAGAGAGACAGAGTAGGAGGGAGGAGGGTGGGGGGAAAAGAGAGGGTGGGCTTTCCTCTCCAGCCTACAGGAGCACAAAGGACAATCTAACACTTCCTCTGGGGTTGTTGCCAAGACTGCCAACTTGGCACTCTTTCTACTTCTGTATTTCAACATTGCTGTCTGTTAATCTCTCCCTCTGCCTCTCCCTCCCTCTCACAAATTTAAAAATATGCACAGAAATCCACACAGATTCAAAAGTCAACACACATGGACACTTTTGCCTTTCTGTTTCTTATCATGGGCTTTCATAGCAGATGCCTCATGGACATTCATGTTGATATGCATATTATTACTTTGGAATTGCTTGTGAGTGTTAGCATTTTGCAATTGTGTCAATCATAGTGGAAAGAAATGTTTGGGTGTTTCAGACTTCTTAAAGAACCCTAGGACGACATGCTGCTTACTGTCATCAGCCCCCCAACAAGGTCATTGGTATGGGGGTCTTCATCCTTGGTGCCCAGCTGTGGGGAGTAGAGCTCAGTGGTCCTCAGGATCTCCAGTACCCGATCCAAGGCCTCTGCCACAGGCATAGGACTGCTTTCCTGCGCTGCATTGATGATATTTATTACCTGGATGATGAAAGTAGAAAAGCAAATCAACACAAAAACAATGAAAACATTTGCTGAACAGGAAGACAGTTCTTGTATAAGAGAAGCAAAGACAAGTTAACAACCCCACTAAATGTGTGTTTCAAACAGATACTGAATCAGCCAGCCCAACTGTCTCATTTATAGTCTCTGGGACATGACTGAAATGGTCTGTCTCTTGTAGTTGCAGGTGTACACACTAAGGATCTAAAAGGTCAAAGAGCAAGAGCAACACAACAAAACAACAAGTTAATCAACAAAATCAATCTTGAAACACACTGGGGCCAGTGTACCATGGAGAGGGTAAACATTAAGATGACTAAGATGAGTTTTCTTGTTGAGGAGTTGATGAGAAGATCAATACCGCTCATATCTGCATGTTAAATATGAAGCTGCGGTAGAGAGACAGTTAGCTCAGCGTGGAAACTGGGACGCTGGGAATTATTTTATATTTGTATCTGTACAGAAACAAAAATGTAAAATGTTTTTTAATAGTTTGTTACTGTGAAGTTTCTAGTCAACCATGAGAAAAACTAGAAAGTTACTACATACAACTGTAAACCCACATAAACCCATCAAACCGCACATATATAGTTTAAGGAGTTTTTATACTTGCGTTTGTTTACCTATAGTCAGACTCAAGCTAGTTTGTGCCATCAGTATCAAGCTATTATTTTCATGATGGATATTTCCATTTTAGTTACATTCATCTAGGCATGACATAAGCATTTAAAATAAAGTGCGTCTCTATAATTGATAAAAGATCTTATTTTAAATAAATGTTTGAACTCATTTGGACACGCACAGCTTAGAAAATGTACCTTTACTCCCAACATGAACCTGGAGGTTCTGGAGGTTACAACAATAGGAACCCGTGGCGAGGTCAACCGCCATGTACAAGAACACAACTAACAAACTCACTAACACACATACAGAAAAAGTACCAGGAGCAGTTCTATCAATGCTTTATTCTGGAGAGGAGGACGCCTGTAGGGACTGACTACACAGTCAAATGATACGGCAGAGGAACTGCAGTGTGTCATATGACCCATCCCTAGGGACTTTCTCTGTTTCTGACTATCCAGGCTGCAGACTTTATAAACCACTAAAACAGAAGGTCATTCGGGTCCAACATGCTTCCCTGTCTTGTGCATGAAACGTGGCATTTTATCAGCCTATCTCCTCCTGACATGGTATGCATGGCCTCTAGAGCTAGTAGCTGTACAAGAATGGCGGTTGTGGCAGTTTAATAAACCAAGAGTTCAGTCATAAGATATAGAACATTAGTACACAGTACTAATCATATGATGGAGGCTCCAAGGGATGAAGAGGCAGGAGATTAACCCACCTTGGTGATGGGAGCTTCTATAGTCATGGAGTGGATTCGGGCCATTGAGGAGTGCCTTCGCTGTGAGCTCCCTGGCCGCATAAAAAGCAAAGACATCCTTACAGTATTATTAATTTACTGAGATTATAATAGAGACTCCACAACAAATAAAGCTGCAGTTTTCCAAACATTGCTAATGAGTGTGTTTGTGTCCAATTAACACTTAATGCAAACATACAACTGGGAAGGTGACAACAAACGCCCAAAGTTTCCATCATCTATCTCCCTTCACTCTCACCATCACTCCCCCGAGAGGTTGTGGATCTGACGTCCAGAGAGCCTTTCCTCCGGTCTTTGTGCTTACTGGACTGGATGTCTGGGGAGAGAAAAAAACACTTAACATTATCACACACACACAAAACAGGTAGTGCAAAGGTTAATTGGAAGGTTGTTTTGGCTTTGGCAAGAGGATTAGATACCTTAGTCAGATCAACCTGAATTAATCAGTACAATATTAATGATTTTGTTTTTCACAGGTTTTTGAAGTTGTAGTTCACTAAATGGTCAAAGTTGTGAACAAAAGGTGTAAAAATTTGGCACACCCAAGAAACTTCTGGATCCAGTTCTCTCAAAGGATTACATTGTTAATTTGTTAGAGCGATAGCGTGGCTCACTTATGTGTATTACTTGCTGTTGTTTTGGGGGATTCTACGGGGTCTATCTTACAGAGGAATACGATTTCTCAATTTTGGCAAAACTGACAATACTTGTGATACTAACACTGGTTTTTGGTTTTGTTAAATGTTGATATATTTTCTGTAAGAAAAAAGTATCTTATAAAACTTTATAGTTATAGTTATTATAAGACAATACAACAAGGGACAACATACTAATTTAGAGGAAAAAAAAAGTTTCAAGGTCAATAAAAGACAGAATTCTTTTCTTTTGCAGTATTTCTCAGTTAGATAAAGCAGGACTGGCTGGTCTACAAGTGAACTGTTTAAAATTTGGCTCATGATTGAATAAAACAATGGTTTTCTGGCATGGTGAATTACATTTGCTGACATATTTCCAAAGCTCAGGTTCCCAAATGTGACTGTCTCCAATTTATTGTCCAACAAATATTTAGCGTATGCAAACAGTGTCGTTTAAAATTAGCACTCTCTCTTATCTGTTCACTGGAACTGAATTGCGTGCTTCCTAATAACAACGCTCTCCAGCCCATCCTCAAACTTTGTAGCAGATAGTCTGTCACACAAGGAACTAATGACGACTACCTGGCAGAATGGGACTGAAGGACTCAAAAATAAGACTCTTCTGAGGTGTCTAGCAAAAATAAATCACCCAGAATTCTAGTCTAATGCAGAGTAGAGTTAAGAGTTTTATGGAGAAGATAAGATTTTCAGGATGGATCTTACCTGTCTGAGACTCTGCCTGCACACGTTCACTGGTTTTTTCACTCTGCATGGACAAATGAGAAAAGCTATTTGATACATGAAGGCCAGAAATGTCCTTTTATACATTATTGAGAAAATGGAAACACATTATACCTTATTATTATCATTTAAAGGCCTGTTGATAGACACATAGTGTCTGATTTTTCTGTGAACGACAAAAGCCTATTAGTACAACAGAAAAAATAACAGGGTACAACCATTATTAATTCATATAGTATGTGGTGTAATTATTTAGCTACCAGAAAGGTAATTTGCAGTTTTTCAATTTAACAAGACTGGATGAGCCAGGCCTCAGCATACTGTCACTCACCCTCCCTGTCCAATTACAGGTGTGATCTTCACATTTTGCTGAATGCTGTCTCCATTCTTCTTTTTGGCATAATAAATCCCCTGCCATTCCTGGAATACAACAAGCCCAAACCGAGAGAGAGGAAATGAAAACACATCATGTACCAATGTAAGAACATATTTAGGGACCATTCATTATGAATACTGACAAATATCTGAAAATAAAAGTAAATGTGGACTGGAACTAGCATGGTGCTGTTTGTGATACAGGATTCGGATGTAAAGTGTGGTGGGTCAGAGTATTTCAGAGAGTAGCAAGTTGACTAAATGGGTAGAGGGAGGGCTCCTGGAGTCCGGTGCACTTGTTTCATGTTCCCCCACCTACACACTGCCGTGCCAGCTTGAAAGGGTCTTTCCTGCTGTTAGCCTGTCTGGGACTGACCTTTGCTCTCTGTGTAGTAAGATTACAGCACAGCCATCATCCACTGTTCTTTTGCACATGAAACAGAGCTGCTGTATGACCAGTGGTGCAGACTAACATCACACATGGATGCACATGCACAGATGCATGCATAGACACAAAGGCAGGTGTGGATATCTTATCTATTAAATGAGTAATCTGTAAACTAGAGTCTACGTTGGTATTTATGTTACCTTCTAACATTTATGTTAGTTCTAACATCTAACATTATGTTAGATGTTAGAACTGTGGTGTTATGTGTTGTTATATGTTGGGACTATATATTTAAAAAATGGGAGGATGTGTGAATTCATCTAATCAGTTCCAGATTAAGAAAACCACAGTGGAAACTGTGTTTGCCCTGAGACATATAGTGCAGATCACAAGATAATTTAATGAACATGTATTACCTTTCCTTTCCGTATGCAGGAGTTTATTGTTTCAAGGAGATCAGGCTTATTCTTCTCACTTTTAGGCACTTCTATTATTTCCTTCCCTATGAGCTCACCTTGTTGGTAGCCCATAATGGCCTCATAGGCAGGGTTCACATACTGTCAAGGAGAGTAACAAGAGTGTTCAGGCCAGATCAGAGATGGTGATCTACTGTTTAGAAAATTCACAATGAGGTCAGACACAGTTAAGATGATAACATCTATCCAAACAATGTTTTCAGAGAAGCTGACACATTCACTGCTTATTTCATAGAGATATATATATATGACAGAAACCTTTTATTTTTTATTTTGAAACATAATGTGATAACACTGGCTACACTGCTTTGATGTTAACAAAGAGAGCCATTCAGGGGTACACAGACTGCATCTATCACTACTGAGATCTGGGATCACAATCACAATCACATGAACAGGCACTAAAACAGGAAAGAAGGCTGAAAGAGAGTGAGAGACAAACTGTTCATCACAATTAAGCAACTAGAAGTATTGTAGTTTGTTAGATACCCACCTGAATTACTTGATCTTCAGAAGTGATCTCTATCGCGTCTTGGCTTTGTTCCAGAGCTGTGAAAATAGCATTTCCAGCCCTTGTACAGGAAGGCAACAGTACCAGAATCATTGTTAATA
The DNA here is from genome assembly GCA_900302695.1 of Helostoma temminkii. NCBI lineage: Eukaryota > Metazoa > Chordata > Actinopteri > Anabantiformes > Helostomatidae > Helostoma > Helostoma temminkii. The sequence continues at coordinate 5,075 of OMLM01014083.1, read as the reverse complement.
AATAAAAACAAAAGCATATATTTGTGCATCAGCAAAATATACAATTATACCTTTCAAATAAAGAGTAAACTAGTAAAAAACTATTTGTTTTTCTATTTGTTGTTTCTGATATCTTGCTCTCAGTGCTGCAAGGCCACTATATAATTAATCTTAAATGTAAATACAAAGCTGCATGACTCACCTTAGTTTGAACTGGGCCCGCACCTCCCCATGCTCCAACTGTAGCAGCTCATTGTAGCAGGCCATCATATTGGCATTCTCCACATATCTCTGAAGGTCAGAGGGCAGCAACAAGCAACATGCTCAAACACTGTGACAACGACTATAGTACAGGATAGTTTATAGTTTTCTTATGCCATGAACATCAAGGATTTGAGCATCTGTCGTATGAGCATCTGTCTTATGAGAAATTATTTTTAAACCATACATTGAGTGTTGACAGTAGGTATTTAAAAATATATCACAAAATAACATAAATACACACAACACAGAGCAGACACAATGTTCCTTACCCTATTAAAGCCAGCATTGATCAGTGGCATCACAGAAGCCTCCTCTCTGTCTGGCCTTAAAGAGAGAACATAGGTTAGCACCCAACATCAACATGACAAATGTTTAAAGAACATCAGAGGGTTGCAACATGTGACAGGCTCCAGGCCTACTGACCTCTGCTGAGTGAGGGATTTTAATTCTCATCTGCTCCCAACCACCGGTTATTTAAAAAGACAGGAAAAGGACACGGAAAAGCATAAAGGGGGAGGTGTCTGAGTTGTACATACCTTTTCACAACGGCGACTATCACAGTGTTTTCTGAAGAGCTGATCGCTCTGATCGACCTGAATGTAAACAGAGGGAGCCTTTTAGCCAGTGAGCAGGCTGGTGGAAAAGCCCATGGCATCAAATCAATGTATATTTCGGTTTTTCACGCTCCGATTCTCCCAGGCAAGCAGAGCCCAGTGGTGGAGCTCTGTGGGTCTAGGCCTCTGAAAGAATGCAGTGTACAGGGCCACTCATCCGCCTGTGGTTTTCCCCAGCTAGTGGTCATAAAGGCCCTTTAGTTCCCCGTCGGAGCCTGTGCGTGTACACTGAACATATGGACTGGCCAAAATGAATAGGGTAACATACATACTGGGCAGGGCAAATGAATGTTTGTAAGTGTGTTTTTGGTTTGGGCAGAAGCTAAAGATAGAGAGTGCTATAGACAGGCAGCGCTCATTTCTCACTGACATGACTCCACTAGGTAGCATGTGATGAAAGCTAGTGAGTCCAAAGTTACTCCTGGACAATCATAATCACACATGAAACTAAATGTAATATACACAACAAAAAAGGTGATATATTTTATCCTATGAATCAGCACTACCAGCATTTAACATTAAATTAAATTCAATGTCCACTGCTCTCTCTCTTACAGTTGCCACATGGTTTGTGTTGTAGCTCAACTAATAGAAATCACATTTAAAATATATATGTCCACAAATTAAGTCGGCTGTACAAATAATTACTGCAAAAGTAAATACTGTAGTTATAATTGTTACAAAACAATTTGTTAAAAGTTACATTAGTGAATGAATATAAAGTATACACTGTTTATTTAGCTGAAAGTATCAGTGTCGAGTTAAATGTAATGGATAAACAGTTGGGAACATTAGCTGACAGGAATGGATGAATGGTTGTAGGATTCAACTGTGCTTGAACAATGTCAACATTTACATTTACATGTCATTAACAGTGTTAAATAACATTCAGCTTAAAATGAATTTAAATGTTCATGATGTTTGAGTTGTTGCAGTAGGGGTATATCACATGAAAAAAGCAAAAAAATCATGGACCTATACCATTCCAGAAATCCAAGAGGAAGAAGAAGTCCACTGACGATGACAAAACCTGCTTACCGGCATAGTGCTTCAGCGTCAAAGTGTCTGGAATGTCTGTGGTCAATGATGACAAGGTCGTGATGCTTCTCCAAGAAGCATTCAAGAGCCGACTCGGGTGTTCGCGCCATGCTGCACCTGAAGTTGGCCTTCTCACATGCCCAGCAGAAGCCATTACTCTGACTGTCCTCTTTGGCAAAAACTAAAAGTACCTGCAAAGACACAGATGACAGAAGTATTTTTAACTGATGTCTTACTATGTCTACTTTTACTACTAAAAATAATACTGGTGATTTATAGGGTGTTGCAAAAATAATAGAGAGGGAACGTAAGTTTTAAATGGTTGGTGTGTGTATTTTTTTTAGATTTCTACTTGACAAATTACTTATAAATGTCACATAAATGTCATCTCATTAGAAATTGCTGTTAATTAATGTTCTTTTGCAAAAGATAAATGTATAGTAATTTTCCTGCATGGGAAACATGCAAAGCCACTTGTGCAGCACTTTAGTTCCTGTATAGACAGACTGACAGTTGCATGCTGAATATTGTTTCAGTTTGATTTGTCACAATTATAAAGCAGCTACACTATTTAACATCAGCTGAAATTATTTATTGTACAATATAAAAGAGCTACTGGGATGACTGATAAGCAGCTGTCATTTGGAAAACTGGCATAACAAATCGCACACAATCCTAAATCACCCTGTGCTATAAAATTAGTTCAGTAAAAAATTAAAAGGAGCTGCAGTGAGTTTTGTCTTTGATGCTTTAGTGTAACGCTCTGGGCTCCCACCTCTGGAGTATTAATGCTCATTTGTTGTCGTTGTCCTAATCAGCCTGCAGTGTGGGCTTGACTGTGACCTCAGGCCTCCTGTGGACAGGCCCTGATTGATCAGGCTCAGCTCATACAAGAGTGGGTCAGAGATTTTATTGTTACAGTGATCTATGACACAATTAGTCGAGGTGGCCTTGACTGGCTGCAGCCCCTCCCACCAGTCTGCCAAGGCTGCGGCGGAAAGTGCTACCGTCAAGCCAGTCATTGAGAGCGCGCTCCCTCTCTGCCAGCATACTTTCATATAACCCCTTACTTGCGTAAATACTGGACAAGAGATTTAGGCCCGCCTCCAAAAGCAGTGCCGTACTAAGAGTAGATTCATGAGTCACTCTCTCAAACAGACGTCATCTCCAACTGTTGGCAGGGAGCAGAGCGAACGTAAAGAAGAGAAAGTTTGTTCTGCAGTTTTAGGTTTGCATCACACCTGTAAAATTGAGTTAGGGCACAAAGACCTGACTTTGCTGAGAAAACTGGAGCTAATGTCCCCCACACAATGAAGGGATAGAGAACTGGTTGTTTTGACAGATGTCCTTTTAATTCATTCGGACGACCACTGTGTCTTTATTCAGTACCAAAACATATTTTCAGGCCTGAAGCACAGACCTGTTATGCCTGAGAAGGGTGCTGCTAATACAAACCATATTCCACATAAGAGCATTTTCCCTACAAGCGGCAATGAATGTCCGGATCATAAATACATCAACACTGAGTCCTGCAGCTATGTTCGGTACGCACAGGGAATTAGATCAGAATTCCACATTGGGATGTTGGTAGAAAAGTCAACATTCCTGCAGAGGTGGAGGGACATGGTATTATAGGCTGAGATAAGGCATTTTCAGATGAGTATGCTCAAGCTAGACACAAACGCTCACTTAATAACAACACACCCAGCTGCAATACACACATACGCGCACACACACATACACAAATTCAACAATCTCAAAATACATGCAAACAAAAACTGAGAATATACTGTACATGGACAAGCCAGAGAAAGCAACAAAAACAAAGAGAGCAAGAGGGGGGAAAAAAATAGTCTGAAAGGGGTAGAGAGCATTTTGGCAGGGTCTGATTGCTCTGTCTAGAAAACATCATTGTTGAAAACAAGAGGGCCCGGCCAGATCCTGTGAGCCGCGAGAAAATAGGAGGAGTAGAGAGGAGGAGGGCATGACAGGATCAGCTGTGAGTGACAAAAACAGGAAGGGGATATCTCTCTACCTCGTGTGCTTTCCTACTGTGGTCACCCTGGAGCTCAGGAGACAATAAAGTTGAGTCTGTGCCCTTATACACCACGTTAAATGACAGCATGCAATATTTTTATGGAGCTATGCATCAGAAGATGATGTCTTCAAATGTCTTGTTATGTTTGACCAAGAGTTCAACCGTAATATATGCCAAACAAAAGAACATTTGACATATTTGTTTGAACATTTAATTCAATAATTAATCAAAAATGAAAAAAAGAAATTCCAAAAAAGGTGCCTTTCATCACAAGCCAAAGGAACATGCACAGTACCAGTGCCAAACTGTATAATGAGCCACTGGACGTCAGAGAATGTCCAATTTGTAGTGAAGAAACTGGTCAATGAATCCTCTGCACAGTCCTTCCATAACGTGCATTGTTCATTATGGTATGTTCTTGGTCATAAATGTTTGGCCTTGTTGCCTTGACAACCTAAGGCTGCACTGCACACAATACATCCATTAACAGTTTTTTCCTCGTCTTCTTTGAATGCTTGCATGCAGACTTTTTTTCTTTAATCTCTAAGTAAGTCGTGGTATCTTTGAGAAATTCAAGATTAGTTCTAACTGCAAACAAAAGTAGCTGACGTTTTGAAATACTAACACCAGAAAAATGCCACCAAATATTGACAGTCACACAAAGTTTAGCTCCAAGGCTCAGCTAAAAGCCCCTAAATGATGTGGATATAAACATTTCACCGGAGCACTTCTGTTGTTCCATGGAAAATCCTAATGCATTCAAGCACATAAGCATCAATCATTCAGATGTTTGGCATTGTTTTACAATACCTGAAGTGGGTCTTTAAATAGCTTCATTGGTCCAAATTGCACCTCTGTTAATGTGGTCTGGAAGATAATAAAAAGAATTCAAGGATTAGAAAAAAAAATATTTAATGAATGTGACTTTTTTCCTCAGTTCATAAATATTCATATAATAACCACTGGGTTTTACTGACCTAAACTGCAATAGTATCAATAACATTAAATCTTTCTTTTCTTCTGATCATATTAAAACACAGTAAATAGAAAAGCATTAGTGTGATTACCCTGCTCACACATGTACTGCAGGTGACAAAATACTGAAATAAAACACTTTATGTTATTCACATACAAATATCTGT
>OMLM01014082.1:40114-65264 GCA_900302695.1 Helostoma temminkii | reverse complement strand
CAGATTTAGGGTTTCAACTACCGATTCCTAGTTCCTGGCCATGTGTTGAAATGTCCCTGGACAAGACACTTGGCGCCTTCAATGCAGCTGCCTGTCCACAAGAATTTCCCCAAGGGGATTAATAAACTATCATTTACAAAATTATTATGGTTTGTTTGATATTGCTGGCCCTTGCTGGCATGACTACTGATGTTTTCTTATCACAGTAAACCTCTTATCAAATCATAATGGTAACAGCAATTAACACTGTTGAGGTTACATAACGATTCAAATAAGTACTTCACCACAATACGGTAGTTTACTTGCAGCTAAAGATGTGGAATGTTCATGGAAAAAATTAACCTTATGTGGTTTCAACAGCGTTGAGCTCCAGTGAGGACGAGTTTATCTTTCCCTCACCAACCAAGCTAAAGGAGCACAGCTGCCTGCAATCAGGAGAAACACACTGCTTAATGCCTTTTGTCCCTTCCCAGCACCTGCTCATTAAAACCACTGCTCAAATAAAGAGGTGGCCAGTTTTTACTGAGGCAGGTATAGTTGGCAAGCTTGGTATCCAAGGTGCTGATGCACTGATTCACATACATGCACATCTGTTCCTATATAATTAGTGTATGTGCACCTGAATGCGTGCACATATACCCACACAGGTATGTCCCAGGTGTTGACCAAATGCACAGCTGAGTGTAATTACATTATTGCGTGATTATGGGTTTAATTTATTTGTCATTATGATTAAAGGTCACACGGGAAAAAAAAAAGGAGAAGTTCTCATGAGTACTGTATATGATAATGCTCTTTAGTTTGTTACTGTAATACAAGCGCCAAGGAATTTACAAGTTACAGAGGCAAATGGAGCTATTCACAGTTACTTGACCTTCCTCACCCTCTCACACTAGCCATGTCCACCTCCTCCATACCAGACCCCTGAGCATGTTTAAGTGTGTTTCTTTTCTCCTTTCCATTCTTCTCTTTGCCACCTTCTCTGCGTCTGTGTTTTGCTACCTGTCACATGCTTGCCTGCATTGTAAAACTGGTCATCATAAAACTTATGGACATGAGTTATAGTGAAGTTTTTTCACTCAGCCTATCTGCCTGCTGATGAGTCTGTATTTACATTTTGCTTGTCTATGCTCCTAACACCAGCTGTGACAGTATGACTGAACTGAAGTGAGTGGTCTGGTTGATGTCCACCAACCGGTGGAAGTGGTAAGTCATGGAAAAGAACACAGGACATATAATAAAACATTTTGGTACACCACTAATAATAACAGCTAGGTGACCAATATTTTTTCTCGAATGTAAAAGTCAATTTTCCTTTAATTGTGTGAATCTGTACAGCTCTATATGTATGTACTAATACTGCAAGGAGACCTGTTTTGACTTCCACGTAGTAAAAAAATGTTAGGGATCAACTCCTGGTGTGGTGCTTCAGGTAAGTATCCAGCAAGAAGTAAAGCTTGACTGTAATAACTGTGCTGCAGCTCCCTTTTTCTCTGCCTTTCTCTGTACCGCAGGCTATTACCCTCAGGCGAACTCTGTTTGCTCCCATGAGTGGGAAAGACAAAAAAGCTACTTCCTCATTCACATCTTCAAGCATCCATCCGACTGAATGCACACTGGGATATTTATGATTGATATTTCACTGGACTGAATGGCTTTGTGTCAGGGATAGATGCACTCATTTCTGTTTTTATTCATGTACAGCGCATATTGTGGAAGATAAAGTGTTTTGGCATCCTTAAGTGCTTTTATTTCCTGCTTGAATGAATTAAATTCCATAGTATGTAATTTAGTGTCAGTAGAGTCTTAGAATGAAGACAGAGACAATTTTGGATTGTTTCCTGAAATTAGTCATCTGTGTTTTTTGTTAACCCAATTAATTCTTGAGTTATCAATGCCCAAAAATTACTCAGTCATGCTCAGTCAGTTACTCTACTGTCCCCTTCCACTTTTATTGAGTGTGTCAGTGTAAATTGGTATGAAAGTGGTGTTTATAAAAAGAGAAAGTAGGCAGTTTGTACTGGGGATACACTAGTATAATTTTGACATTCCTTAATCCCTCACCCTGGTTATCACAACTAAATATCTAACCCCAACTGTAATGCAACCTAATTAACCCTGAAACCAACTGATGACCCAAAACCAATCTAAGAACGTGAGGACAGATCACAATATTATCAGTCCCTGCGATGTATTAAAAAACACACTTTTGCTGACACAATTAATAGATTATTTTTATTTATTTTTACCTCAATAATGATACAAACACAATACTGATAAATCTGTAATAACAATGATGTTGCTGCTGTATTTGGTGGACTCAGAAGTGCCGAGTAGAATCACTTATGATTCAAATGAAAATGTGTTTTGCAAATGTGTCTTGATGTTGTCATCAGGGATTAAGACGCCTTCTGGATGAATCACTTGACAAAGAAAGATGTGGTCAGTGAGGGCACGAAGAAGAAGAATGATTGAGAAGGTGTGAAGCGAATTACAAGAAAAGCGATGATGATTATGATGAATAATCACGCTTGAGGTGATGATGATGATGAAAAAGTCTGGAACAGAAGGTCTGCACTCTCAAAGCAAATTTTTTCTCAAGAACTCAGAGGTCAATCATAGTTTAGAAGTACTGCACAAGCAGAGAAACTCACACAAAGTCATGGCTCTAATCAGTGTAGGCTGCTGAGGCAATAGGGATGATTTGACAAGCGCTTGGCTTGCCATTTACAACCACACACACACGCACAAACACACACAAGAAACCTTCAACGCTTCCAAGAGTCTGATATAATTTTGTGATAATGCGTCTCAGCAATCACCATGATGCTGACGCACTTATATACCACACGGTTCTATGTGCACTCTAACCTTTCAACTTTTGGCATGGGTAATATACACCAGTAAATGATTCCCACAACACTGTCAGTCCCTACATTTACAAAAGAAATGGATGATTTATTAATACATCAGAGTAATTATGAGGTAAAAATCAATCATCAGATATCTGATACAGAGTTGAGTGTTATTCCAGAATGCTCTCTCAGGAGACGGTGTACATTTCAGTGAGTCAGAAATGTAATTAGCCTTTAGCCTGGGGCTGGGCTGAGTTTAGGTCGACCTCCTCCTCACAATGCCTGCATGGGTGTTACTGATACCGGACCAGGTATTCAGTCAGACTAATGTAAGATGCATGAGTCACAAACAATAGAGGAAATGTTATGTAAATTGCGGCTTAGTTGCAGTTCAAAGTATATTATTGTAGGTTAAAACTATTTACCAATTCACCGCCAACAGTTTTCTTTAGGAGCATCAAACCAAGAGGAAATCAACTATACCAGTCTGTCCTGTGCTGAGCGTCACATACTTCTTTCTTACTAAGGTTGAGTGGGATAACAGAGATCTGACCTTAAGGCAAAGCTAGCCAAAGTTGTTATACATTTTTCACTCTGAAAAAGTTTTGGAGGTAGATTGACTCAAGCACGGCTGGCGTTGCTCTGTAAGGATCCTCCTACACAGACCAGACCAAGTTCTGTTGATGAACACTCTTGGCCTCAACTTTCTTTCTGAGGCCAAAAGTGTATTCCTCTTGAGTGAATACATCGTCTTGGACAGATCTTTCTATATTGAAAATGAAAACAAATCTTAAGCTCTTTCAGTTATGCAAAGTGAATCAGTCTACTCTTGCATTGTTTGAGCTGTGTGCATAAATGTGAGCTGTTCTGTCCACTAAAATAAAAAAATGACAAAACCCCATGTCCTTTAGTGTGGTGTGCGAAAGCATAATTCTAGGCTACAGTTTGCATTGGCAAACCTCCAAGGTGAATCTCCTAATATGTGGCAAGCCCTGGCACACAAAATGTTCTGTTGTTGCCTGCAAGAACACGAATGAGAGCCAGAACAAAGTAGGATTCCCAGTGAATCACTTCTCTCCCTGGCCTGGTTATATTATTGTAGCACACTGTGTTTTTAGTAGAAGCTTGCATGCGTCAAAGGTATCAACCACTCAATGAATGCTCTTCAAAGTTAGCCTCAGGAAGATGCGTGGCATAGCTTTCAGCAAGAAGGGCATTGCTAACCTTGAGATTGGATGTTACACTGTGGGACATATGGTCATTGGTCAATCAACAATCAACTGACCTAAAAACACTCCAGATGGAGGACAGTGGGAACGGGACAAATCTACTTGTGCCAGAGGCTAATGCCACTGCAGGCACTAGTGTTGTTATTAACCCATTTATCATTGCTTCAGCAAGGTTGGTAAACATTTCTCTCTAGAGAGAAAAGAAGACTGAGAGACTGAGACTGGCCAAACTGTTGCAACAGCAAAAATAACTTTCTCTGAAATTATAGTAGCCTAGAGATGATTAGAGCCAACTAAGTGTCTTCATGAGCACTGAAATAGCCTTTCACCTAGTATAGTAGTGCACAGTGTGGTTATGTTGTGGTTATGGTTAAGTTTAATATTAATATTAATATTATTATTGTGTTTGTTGCTTGCTTGAGAGAGGAGGTGAGGTTGACCTATCATTCAGGAAATAATATGTTCAATTATATTCTTAATTTATAATTTTATGGGAACATTTTCAAGCAGCAGATAATGAAAGATGATGTTTGGCTGTAGTGAGTGTGAGGATAGAATGGTTAATGAAAGTCAAATGTTTGATAAAACACTGTTTCATTTGCTTTGTTGTTGTTTGCCCACTAGCCTTGTTACCTCCTGCAGGTTATGTGTGAATCCCAATTTGTGTCTTTTCCTTGCATCTTAGGCTGGAGATATACGCTTGCTGTTAACAACACGGTCAGGCAATTTGTAGTGTAATTAGAAATACAGTTAGAATTTCCTTGTTGGATTACTTGTAATTCTTAACTCTCACACTGTGCAATAAACAAATGCTTTCTTTTTCTTCTTCTACTTCTAATAACGCACATTCACACAGAAGAGACTTCATGGAGGTTTGGGACATTGTCTGCCTCCTTGTGGCTGACCTTTTGAACAGACACAAAGTATTTGTCCAAAAACATATTGTCCAAACATTAAGCTGCACAGTTAGCACTGTTTTATTTGTCCTATAAATTTTTCTTATTGCTATAACCATCTGCTGAAAAGTCATTGTGTTCAGGTGTGACCTATTTCAGCCACACTCAAATCTCAAATATTATATTATAGAGGAAATTCAGAAGGAATTCACACTCATATTCTCACCTATGAACAACCAAAATTGACGAGTTAACTAAACTGCATGTCTTTGGACAAGCTGAAGTACCTGGAGAAAACCCTCACAGGTACAGATAGAACACGAAAACTCCACATAGAAAGACACCTGGCAACTGGTGGATTTGACATTGGGCCCTTCTACTGTAGCTGTAAGGCGACATTGCTAACCACTACAACGCTGTGCCACCATAATCATACACATGCTGCTTTAAAATTCAAAATCAAATTCCATCTCCTCTACTGGTGTCTACTGGTGCATCTTTAAGCTATCCATCCTCCTTTGTTGGTGTTATCTCAAGTACTGGAGAAGTACAGCTCTCATAGGCCCTATCCTCAGTTTCTTCTGTTGCAGAATCTTCTTTCCTGGTTGTCTATTGTGGTGGTTCGTTGCCACTGTTTTCTCTGCACTGGCTCAAATATGGATCCATAACTTGGGACTTTGTAAACCTACCAGACCTCTGGAATTCATCATCCAATTTTCTGTCTTAAGTTACATTCAATATCATTGCTTCATTCCTTCATATCATTTTACTCAGTCTATTTGTCCTTGCTGCCTCAATACTATTAACAGTTGTGATGCTACTTTGGATGCTGAGGAAAGTTAGCTGCTATCAGCTCAGTACACACATCGCTCTGTGTAATGCAGCCCAAAATCCAGACAATGTCAGGTCACAATCAATCAAAAAGTGTTGCTTATATATAATGCACTTTTCTTTTTGGCTTGAAATATATAGATATTCATTATCCATTTAGTTCTGCCTGTTAAACACCACATTATATTGTCTTTCTTACTAAGCATATAACAAATAGATTGTGTTCTGCAAAGGTTCTCTCATCTTCCGCCTGCTGTATTCGAGTAGGGAAAGTGCCACCAGTGCCAAGGTGATGTGTTGGCTAGTCACATTCATCCATGCACACATTCCTTAGTGAGTGTTTCAAACCACTGTGCTGTGTTTTGGCATCCCATAAAGCTTTCTGTTCCACCACATGGATCTGAGATCGAATTGTAGCATCCTACAACACACCCCCACTAACACAACCCCTTGTGTTATTTTAATATAGGTCAAATCTTGTGCCGTGTCAATAAGGCCTGAGTCATTCCAATCTGCTCTCATTCCCAGGGCATCAAATACTGACATGTGAATAGAACTATAGATAGATATATATGCAGAACTATAGATAGATATATAGATAGATTTTCCAAAGCCCAGCATGCCACTATTTTTACCAGTGGGCAACTGCAGTACTGCACCAAAAATACTCAAAAAACAAAACAAAATGAATACTCATAAAGTTTTTTAAACCTTGTATGATTTGATGTTTTGCATGGCTTGAGTGATGACTGTGGTAAAAGCCAGTGGGGTTAGATGTTATCACAGTGGTTCACATCCTCTAGTCAGACTGGAGGCTCCTATATCCTAACCTAGTGTTTAATTAAGCTGCTGATTTGTTTACATCTCGCACCAGTAAAGTAACATAGCATCAACAAGGAGAACAATTTTGGGTGCTTTCATTGTTAGTAATGATTTCTACCACTGGAACTTTGACCCAAACCAGCCAGTGTACACAGACATGGCCATTAAATAAACTAGTATTTAAAGCATCTAGGTTAACAACTGTATGTTAAACAGTTCATGACTGAGTCAAGGTCATGTAAGATAGTTTCCCTCCTCCAACCATACTGGGCCAGTGTGGGCCAATCGACTGTGCTATTTCTCAGTGTGACAGCCCTCCGCTGGGCGTTTTCTTTCTTTTGCAGTGCATTGCATCAGCCAGTATGGTAGAAGCTGCCCACTCTGCACTTGTTGGTGATTGCTCAAAAACCATAATGTCGGCAAGTTGCTTTTTCCTCTCACTGTGAAGAATGAGGGTGACTCATAGTGAAAATAAGTTTGGTAATGGTGTTACAAGTGTCACTAATAAGCAAGGTTTAAAGCATGCCTCCCATGGCTTTAGTACAGAAAGAAAAAGCATGCACTTCATTTGAAGAACTCACCAATGGTTCCAGAGAAATTGGTTCAACCAACTTCTCAAACTCCACTCTAGTGAAACTGTCATATTTTTCTCTCATTGTACTCCTGTTTCTCAGACACCAGATTATACAAGAGGTTGCCAAGAAAGTAGCAACTGTACAGTATGCTCAAATGTTTCTGCAGACTGCTGAATGAAGACTGCTGGAAGCAAAGAGCAAAGTATTACTTTGAAAACCAAATTAGCGCCAGTACAAAAGGCAGACTCGAGTTACCTTGCCACAATTCTGCTAGTTACTGTACAAGAAAAGTTAAGGTTTGACAGAAGGAGCTGGTGATTAATGGCCAGACTGTTCCAACATCTGGACCACTGCTAACCCAAGATTATTTGTCTTTTTGGGGTCTCTCTCTCTCTCTCTCTCTCTCTCTCTCTCGCTCTCTCTATATATATATATATATTATACACATAAAAGTGGAAAAGTCAGATCAGAGGCTGATCCAACTTCTGTGGATGTCCCAGATGTGCTCGATTGGATTCAGGTCTGGGGAACGGGCAGGCCAGTCCATAGCATCAATGCCTTTATCATGCAGGAACTGCTGACACACTCCAGCCACATGAGGCCTAACATTGTCATGCATTAGAAGGAACCCAGGGCCACTGCACCATATGGTCTTACAATGGGTCTGAGGATCTCATCCCAGTACCTAATGGCAGTCACGGCACCTCTGGCTAGCACATAAAGGTGTGCATGGCCCTCCAAGGAAATGTCTGCCCAGACCATCACTGACCCACCACCAAATCAGTCATGCTGGAGGATGTTGCAGGAAACCAGATGTTATCAATGGCGTCTCCAGACTATGTCACATGTGCTTAGTGCGAACCTGCTCTCATCTGTCAAGAGCACAGGGCACCAATGACGAATCTGCCAATCCTGGTGTTTTTAGGCAAATGCCAATTGGCCTGCACAGTGTTTGGTTGTGAGCACAAGCCCCATGTGTGGACGCAGGGCCCACATCCCACTCTCATGGAGTCTGTTTCTGACAGTTTGAGCAGAAACATGCACATTAGTGGCCTGCTGGAGGTCATTCTGTAGGGCTCTGGCAGTGCTCCTCCTGTTCCTCCTTGCACAAAGGACCAGATAGCGGTCCTGCTGCTGGGTTGTTGTCCTCCTGCGGCCCCCTCCACGTCTCCCGGTGTACAGGCCTGTCTCATGGTATCTCCTCCATGCTCTTGACACTGTGCTGGCAAACACAACAGACCTTCGTGCCTTTGTGTATGTGTGTGTGTGTGTGTGTGTGATCAGTGTTGCTTCCTAACCGAACAGGTTGATATCCCAGAAGTGTGATGGACTTGAAAAAGTTGGACTTTAGACTTAGAAAAAAAGACACAGTGGAACGGTGGCAGTTAAGTCACCTAAATTTCTCCTTGTATCATAATTACTAAAGCTGTTAGACATTTTTTTAACAACACATTACTGTAAATAACCTGCAGGGATAAACGGCATATAGACTCATATTTTACAGAACAGTCTCCTTAAAACTTGTTAAACCTGTTATATTGTCTGCCACTTTATTGTTTTGGCTCACAGCCCTATCATCAGCATAAGTTTCACCTAACCATACCTGACAGTCAGCAGCTAGTGAACATGAAACATTTACAGTAGCCGCTGAAGAATCAGATACCTTGATCAGAGTTTGGTTGAGACAATCATCAGGTATCCAGATACAGTACAGAACTCCGATGAAAGCTAATGTTGCTTCATGTAGCATATGCTGGATTAGGCACTGCCTGCTGGAGTTGAAGAGAGTGCTTGTGCACTCACTCATATAGCAGTTGTATGGGCAGTAAAACCAAATCAAGGTAATGTGGGCTTAAAACCTCTGGAGCCACAGAACTGAGTCGTAATTCTTAATAACTCTGACAATATCAGTAATCCTTTCCACAAAAATATCAGCAGTATGACCAAGTAAGGGTCACGCAATCTTTACAGTCAGTGCAGCTACAATGTGAACATTTAGAAACACACTGCTGGAAAGTTTGCACTAATTATCATGTCAGTGAAGTGATATAAGGAGTAGCTACTAAAATTTCTTACTCATTATCACAAACATATCAGATGTGTCCTGATGCACCTCTTTATCCACCCTCTCCTCCCTCTATGTGACTGTGTCTTTGAATTCCATAATTTTTATTCATTGTGCTGACTCAGAAGACCTTTGTGTGTGTGTGTGTGTGTGTGTGTGTGTGTGTGTGTGTTTGTACCTACTGTTTAGTGCAGCAGATAAAACCTGCGTGTCATGAACCCCATTAGCGGAGTTAAAGCAGTGACTATTCCCATTTAATGATCTTTAACGAAGTGAAAAGCAATAAAAGGTTTATTTGTTTACATGCAACTGCTGCTTTACTTCCTTGATATCATGAGGTCAAGCGTGACAGGCCTTAACAGAACCTCCTTTGTTTTCCATGCAGAGCTTTTTTCCATGCGCATGGCTTCCAATTTCCTTGGTTCAAAGAAGGTGAATATACTCAACCTGATGTTGGACTTGACCTCTTTAACTTGTGGTAAAGATGCAGTGTGTACGGCTTTCATCGCATTTCATCCTGCCCTGCTTGACAGCGCTAGGTTCCGTCTACAATATATGAATATTATTGAGGTCTCTTTGGGTTGCCTGGAGGCAGAGACCCAGGAATAGTGTCAGTGTCGTTTCAAAGCGGAGCAATTATCCCAGCCGAGGCTGGACGAATCGATTCCTGCAGACTTTTTAAATGCTCCTGGCCAATTATAAAGGCAGTGCATCCTGCCTTATACTGTCTATCCGCGCTGTAGCCATCAGGACCGTTTGAGAAACTCATTCTTTGCGTTTTTCTTTTTCTTTTTTTGTCTCTCTTGTCTGTCTCTCTTTTACCAACAAGATATACCATTTATTGCTGATGAGCCCCCCCTCCGTCTTCGCATCATACTCCACGTGATCATAACCAGCTGCTGGAGAGAGCGAGGGAGAGAGAGAGAGAGAGAGAGAGAGAGACCAACTCGTTGCGCCTATGAACGCACCGCACATACAAAGTAAACGGGAGGACCGCTCCGCTCGCGCAGGAGAGCTGCTCGTTTCACCCGTGGATACTATTACACAGCTGCTGTCGTCTCCAAACCATGTTCGTGGCATGCTCTAGCTACACCCTCTCAGTTTTACACCTTTATTAGCTCCTTCTGTGTCACCCTCTTTTCTTCTTTCCCATCTTTCCTCCCCTCTCCTCATCTTTGAGCATCCTTCTCTTTTCGCAAGTCTTCTCGCCTGCCTCGCTAACTTTTTTCACCCGACTCCATCCCACACAACCTCCTCCGGTCCTGTTCTTATTGCAGCAGCTTTCCCTGGATCGGGCGGAACCCATTTGGTCAGTCTTCACGGGGCACTGCTACATGGGGCGCACGGTCTCGCTCGGAAAATGGTCTTCCGTTGGTCTCTAGGCGCCCCGCTGAACCTGTCGGGACTGGAATTATCAGTGCGCGTCTGCGTCTCTTTCCCACCTCGCCTGTTCTGTCGGGGCCAGTGAGATATGGGTCTGTCTGTTGCGTCGCATGCACCGCTCGAGGAGCCCCGACGGCTGCGCCAGTGGAGCGGGACGGCAGGAGGCTGGCTCAGGATCACCCTCGTCTCGTTTCTCGCCACTTTACCTGTGGAGCAGCTGCGCGCCTTCCCTTCCTCCCTCAGCGACTGCCAGACGCCGACCGGCTGGAACTGCTCCGGTGAGAGTTGCAGTCTTTCTTCCGTGCTCTATTTGTGCTTTACCTAAAAAACAGTTCAAGTTAAACATGTCAGACAAGTAGCAAAACCACTGGTGCTAAGCGGCACTGGAGGACCGAATCAAAGTTCATAAGAGCTCCCATAAGAAACGCCTCATTCTGTTATGACTGAGTGTTTGTGCCCAGCAATCATGACTGGGTTTAGTACTGTGCTTGTAGAGCATTTGGGCTGCAGACACTGCAAATCCCCAATGATGAGAGCATGCAGAGTTTGGGGTTGCTTGATGCGCATTTAGCCTTGTCGGGTTAGTCTCGGATCATGACTGCGAGCCACGCTCCGCCGATCATGTCTGGATAACTGACAGGCAAAGGTGTCGATGATTGTGATCACACACAAAGTGAAAACAGCAAAAGAAGGATCATTACGCAAATAACCAGACGCAGAAAGGGAGAAATTAGTGTCGCCAGAATATGGTGATGCGCACCACAATAATAATGTAAACACTGACAGTTTTAGGCTGCAGACACTCGCATCGGGTCGGAATAGCTCATGAGGTGTCTGTGTACCTTGAGCATTATGGTTCTGGTCATCTCTTTGCTGTTTCCCCTGCTCGAGCATCAGACTGTGGAATAAATCACACAGAGAAACTCTAAATCTAGATTTGTAGGCATATTTGGCAGGAGGCTTGTTTCACCAAGTGTTACTTTAAATATAAATGTAGTTGTTCCTTTTATAGGCCACCGAGCTGCAAAGTTGTTTTCTCTCCTCGGTGCCCAAAGGAGCGGACGGGGCTGCAGAGCTACAGCTCCTCGCCTCTCTTTGTAAATCAGCCGACTGTGCCGCCATATATTTCCCTTGTCGCCTGTCCAAGTCTGAAGCCCTAAAATAGCTCCAAGCCCAATTCACACACTCATATGCAGCAGCAGTATCGATACTATAGCTCATAACAGCCACATCAATACGGAGCCAAGCCGTTCGTTGCTATAAACTGAGTACCAATAAGCTGGGGTGGTTAATAAAATGAAAGGGGACATATTTCAATGATGCAGCCTGTGACAAACATCATACTGTTTAGGGAAAGCAGCTGGCAGGAGATGAAAGAAATAGCCCATTAACTGTGTTAAACAATTCACAGTCATAAGGTAGGGACTTCATTTTGATATCAAAGTTTTCAAAGTGGATTTGATTATGGTAATAGCACAGATATCATGAGATATGTGCTATTTTTTAAATTATAACATCTGTTTTTTCTCTTTTTTTTCATGCAAATAAGTTGGTTTATAAGTTACTGAGTTTGATTTCACTTTACTAGTAATTATACTTGTATTCATAACCATCAATAGAAGTGATGAATTAGCACATGTGTAGCACAGTATGACACTGCTGATGGTTGCACTTGAGGTATCTCCAAGCGCATTGTGTACCTTGTTGCGTTCGAGGCTCATTTTGCTGTTCTGCTGTTGATGGTGGTGATGATTTACCCGTAATGACTGATAATGGTACACAGCCTGTCCAAACAGGCTACAAACTTGCCTACCTCCCCACTTCTGCACACATTCTCATATGCATTTTGGCGAAGGCTTTTATCCAACACGCCTTGAGGAGCCTTAAGTGCATATACTGTGCATAATGCACACGCACACTCATGCACTCAGCATCAATTAGAATGAACAGGACACAACAAGTGGAACGCTGTCCACAATTATAAAAATAAGCGCCTTTTTAAGCAATAATCAAATAAAAAAATCGCAGTGCTCAGTGCTGCACGTCCCACACTTAAACAGCAACATTACTGTATGACAGTTTTCAGTCCAGGGAGAATAACACAGGCTGAAAAACAGCTCAGTGTCACTTGACTGCTAAGGCTCACATTATGAGCAGTAGTGTCATCACGGTTGGGTACCAGTTTCAGCACTGCTGCATTTGAAAGAGTCTTGAATGAGATTTTGTTCCACGGAGTAAAAGAGAAGGACAAAAAAATATGGTTTGATAGTCATTCTGCTTTGTTACCATTTGTCTACAGCCATGAAGAGCTGCTAACGAAGGCTTCACTTATTCTGACTGAAGAAGTAACGCCTTTTTTTGTAAAGCAGTTTTAAAGACAAAAGTTACAATCTACTTTACAATAAAATAATAAGCATGGTACATATAATGTCTCCTGTATCTGATAAGATCCAAATTCTTGTAGACTAACTGTAGATATTTACAAGATATATACAAAAACATCAAATCACGCAATACAAAAATGGCAAAGTGATTGTTTTGCTTGGTTGATTTTTCATTATTGTTTGTCCAGTTGAAATAAAATAATAGGAAACAAGTAAAGGAGACAAACAAAACACTGTATATTTTGATGTGTTGATTAGTCGGTGTAAGGAAGGTGAAGGAATAAGCATCTAATTTAAGTGTTTCACATTCTCCTATTGTGAATATATAATAACATGAATCATAGTTAGAATTGGGGCTGTGCTATGGCAAGACTCTGGCAATATAATATGTATCACGATACGGGTGTTTCAACATTTTTGAGAATATAGTATCACAAAATCTAATATCACTATATACCCCGTGCTAGAAAAGAGTCATTGTGAATATTATTGGAAACACTTTACAATTGGTATTTATGTCTTTTGCTAAATCATTAACTAACTAATAACATAATTAAGATGCAGAAAGAAGATTTTCATATGAAAATACCTAAAGCTAGATGTAATGTCAAAGATATTTCAAGTAATGTTTGTTATTAATGCACCTCCAGTATTGTCCTTGTTATGGCTCCATTTTGGTCTCCACCAACTCCTGAGGAAAATATCTGATACTCAACAACTTTATCTGTTAGCTAGGGCATAGTGGTTTGTCATAGATGTTTTGCACTGATGCACACACACTAGAAGTCAAAAAGTCAACCAAAGTCAACCAAAAGAAAAGAAAAAACAAAAGAAGTCATCCAGAACCGCGAAGTTATGGGTCATGAAACCAAAGCGATGAACTAAAATGAGCTAAAGGAAGCTAAAACACTGCAGCTGCCAGTTATGTGCGTGTTCATTACTGATAGTTATTTGCTCAATTGTTTACACTGTATAAAATTATTGATCAGCACAATGTTAAGTTTTATGAACCAACCTACCACATTTTTTAGCAATTTGGTCCATAATTCTTGTTATGATGGGAGTTTGTGTTCATGAGCATAAATGTTGGTGCTTCATTAATTACCTTTCAGTAAGTCACCATGGAAAAGCCAAGCTTTAAAAAAATAGGTCAAATTTTAAAATTCATTCAGTCCTGTTAATAGTTTTGTAATTACCACAGTCAAACCACTGATGGCCTTTCACCTGTAATTTTTTTCCCATTTTTATCATGAATAAAAAGTCTGTTTTATCATTAATAGGCACTTGCATACTTTTGCCAACAATTCATATCTCAAACTATTTTTCCCCCCATTTTATTCAGCCACGCTGAAAAACACATTAATGTTCAAAAGGTGTCAGTAAATTTAATCTTCATCATTATTAAAGTTGTTTTTTTTTTCACATGCTTGCCACAATTTCTTCCCAGCATACACCTCACATTTCCTTTGGGGGGGATTTACGTGAAGAGACCACAATCGCTTCTTCACTGAAATCCCCTTGCTATTGTTAACTCTGAAAGACCATGTGATGCTTTGATAGTTGCAGTGACAGGGATAAGTATAAAATATGCAAAGCCCCCTTGTAAATCCCATCAAGTGCAGTAAATTACTAGTAGTCTAGAGAGAATTGGCCATCTGCTTTTAAGATTTGTCAACATAGAGGTCAAAAGTGGTTGTCTTGTGTGCAATTAACAGAAAATAGAAACTGAAAACTGAATGTTAAGACAAGGCTATAGTGACGAGGTCTAATTAAAAACATTAAAAGTGACTAATATACAGCTGGATGCACTGAGGAAGATTTCAACAGACAATGCTTGGAGAACACCTTATTCTTATTATGCTTTTTAATAAACTTACATAATGAGTGCTGAACCATTAACACGCTCCACGACAAACCTTTGAAAACCTGTTGCAAAGGTAAAGAAAAAAGCCCTCGGGCATGAGAGAGGTCAAGAAAGGATGTCTCACCGCTGTGGTTGTTCAGCCTTCATTATTAATTTAGTCTGCTTGAATATTGATCAGTGCAATGCTTAAAAAGGGGTGGGGGGGTTGGCTTCCTAGTTCTTCTTAGTGTTGTGAAATTCCAGATAGGTAGGAGGGGATGCATTTGGCTGACAGTCTCTCTTTCAGACACGTAAGTGCTTTGCTTGCCATCTTAATCGTTAGCATATAAACATTACCTTTTCAATATTTGATGTTTGCCAGCTTGTTTTCGTTAATTATTCAGTTCACTGTAATCTCCTCCTGGTACGGCGGGACAGGAGCAGGAAGTGTAAGTTTTCCTGGCCTCTGACACAGTGCAACCTGGGCTGTGCTCAGAGCCTATATCAGCTAGCATCCATTAACATTGTGTGGAAGACTGTGTGGCACATTTCAAGCACAGAGAACAGACATAAAACCATAAAACAGAAACCAGTAGGGACACAGCGACAACTCAAATCATCATAAATATTATGTGAATTGTTAATATCACAAAATTCTCTATCATATGTGATCCTTTTTCACTGCTGCTCAGTGTCTATACAGTAGACACAATTCAGTTCATTTATTAACAGTATATAGCACCAAATGACAACAAGTCATCTCAATGTACTTGACAATGTAAGGTTTAAGACCTTACAGAATATAAAAACACAACTATATAGAATTACATAGAAAACCCAACATATCTAAATTGAGCAGCACTACTAGACAGTGGAGAGGAAAAACGTCCTTTAAGGAAAGAAACCTCCAGCAGAACCAGGCGCAGGGTGGGTGGCTATCTGCCTAAACCGGTTGGGTAGAAAGTAGAGTCCACTCACACTATTGTTTTGACATCAGTCTTTCAAATTTGAATGTTTAGAGTTGCTTCATCCGCCTGCTTATTTTCCACTGTTATGTCAAAAAATAGGAAGATAGAAATAACAAGCTTTTACATGACTCAGATTCTATATACATTTTTCACAAATATGTGTTTTTAAAAGATGATTCCCTCAGATTATTTAAAGTAGAGAGCTGTTTCGGGTTTAGGACAACTGACCCTGTGTTGTTAGGATGTCTACAGTGGCCCTGTGATGAATGCTGTATTATCAAACAACAGAGATATAGCATTCACATAAATGTACCAGAAATGACTACATGAAATAAATTTGTTGTTGTTGTTGTTGTTTATATGGCACTGTAACATTGTAATAATGATGCTTAATGTAACATATCTCAGATAATCTTATACAGGGTAATGTGGTGGTGTTACTATAACACACAGAGCAAGACTGTGACAGCTGAAGAATAGTTTTCTTCTTTGCAGCAGGGGTCAGGGGAGTGGTGAGCAGAGCGGTACCTTTAGTTAACATGTAGGTTTCTTTAGCTAACAGCTCAGGTATAACATATTAGGTATCATTAGCTAATGCGGGCCCATCACCAAGGCACCTGTCCAGTGCTCCACTGGTTGTCCTCACACCTCACTGCCTTGCTGCCGTTCATTATTTCCTCTCCTCCCTGTGTCTTGGACACCTACAGGATGCATCATATGAATACAAATGCATATTTGCAAACTCATCAGTGTCAAAACTGGTATGAGGATAAAATGGGACTGCCTATCCTAACAGCTCTCCTTTTTAAAGTTTCTGAATAGGAACATCAACCTTTGAAAACATACTGTTTTTATACTGTATTAACACAGAGAAGTCAAATTATGTTAACCACATGCACTGACCTAACACTAACACTGATCTCTCAGTGGTAGGGTTGGAAAAGTAACAAAATGCAAAGTGTTGTAGCTGTGAATGTTAAAGCCATAAAACTGTGCAGAGCTGTCATTGTTTTGTTATCCTTTAACTTAAGATGGAAAATAGCTTTGTCTGGATAAACCTAGAGGGTGAAGTAGTAAATGGACATTTGAAAAGGAACAATTGAGCAAAACAAATCCACATAAACCACAATTTTAGCTGTGTAGTACAAATACAGTACTTTTAATGTGTATTGTTACTGGCTTGACGCTCCTTTTTCCATCTAAGATTTATTTTTACAGTATGTTTTCACGACACGTAGATTTTCTTTTAATTACATTTTTTTCCCAACATATCAAATTAAAGTGTTGCTATTACTTCCAAAAGTATGCACTCATATTTTAGAATAGAAAACACAGCTGCCATATAAGAGAATGTGAAAAGTGCAGCACTTGCCAAATTTGTTTTATGGTTGAAATGTCAGGGTTATTGGGTGCAATTTATAACTGTTAGAGTAACAACATTATAAAAAATATTTATTCCCTAAGCCATTAACTGTCATGTATGAGAAATTACTTCCTGGGTTGTACCCATACTGGAAATCTATATATGTACTTGCTTGAAGGCAACAATTGCCATGAAATTAATTGACATTTATGCTGTTTTTTAAGCTCAACCCGAGTGATCATCTATTTATTCTGTTATGTTAACGCTTGTTTCATTCAGAGGCTTGACATCCATAAAAAAAGCTGATGCGACTTGCATCCTTGTAAAAACTTCTTTAAAACAATCCATTTTGTGATTTAGTGTGGACAGAGCATCTTTTTATTTGATCTTGATTGATGGTGAGGATGACTCCACTGGAAAATTGATTATCAAATTATTTTACAAATGATACACGTATTTACCTGCCCTAAGCGTCCTGAAGTTTCATCATCCTGGTAAAGAACTAAATTATGCTGTGGCACGATGAGGAGCCAAGTGATTTAGACTCTTTCCTTTTGTTAAAAAAAAGATAATAATAAATAAATACAATTAAATGCTAAAATAGTGTGAAATAATGTGTGTGAAACTGTTTCACTAAAACATAAAGATTTTACCAAAAGTGGATCAGCTGGCTGGAAAAGAACCTGATATTTTCGAATCATTTGTATACACGGGCCAGAAGTATGATTGTCATCATAACAATGTCTCTCTCCAGTGAGTATTATATTAACAGGCCAGTTGCAAGGTGCCAGTTTTTTCATGGCCCTCCAGATTGCTTCATATGGCCCTCTTCAGGCTAAGGGCTTTGTTCCATCCATGCACTTCAAGCGTCAAGACCTCTTATGTCACTGGTCCTGGCTCAATAATTTTATATTTGCACAGAGAGCTTGCACTTTATAGTCATCCAGGACCATGGTTCAATCTAGCATGGGCTTCCCCTCGATGGGGTATTATTGCCAGTTAGGTTCTTCCATGCCAAGAAGGGCTGTTAGAAGTGGAAGTGCATTGGCTATTACAGTTAAGTTACAGAAGGTGTTGAGTGTCCATTAGAATACGATACCTATGAACAGAGAATAGCATTGTAAAAAGTCTGTCTTGTAATATCGATGGTCTAAAGCGGAGGACACTGACAATCTTTCTTTGGTGATAAAATCTGACTGTTAATATTTCTACACAGGCAAAAGGCAGGCTGTTCATGGGGTTCATTTAAAGTTTCACTAAACCTTTTATCCGAGTACAGCACTTGGTATATTTTGTATCAGTACCACATGGAGCGCTTTCTGAAGGTTAGAAATATAAAGGTTTCATAGTGCTCTTTTGGATAGCTGCAAATGACTATTACTCATACAGTGAAACTGTAAAGTCACTTCATTGGTGGAGGCCACTGTATTTAAATGCAGCTCTTTACATTATGCTAAAACCTTGACCAAGTGTGAGTGAAACATACTGTAGGTGCTGGTGTGTTGTCAGAACTTAACAAGGAGACATCCTTGAGCGTGACAGTGACGTCTTACCTGTTCAACGAGAATTATTAGCAAGCTAAGCTTGACATTTGTGCTGCCTGTAGAGGACGGCAAGTCAAATGAGAATGAGATGAGTTAAGCCTTCAGATAAGAGGTTTCCATTCACGCAATGGAATTGCACGGTTAAATAAATAAAATAACATGAAATATGAATGTATCAATTTTGCAAAGAGATGTTTGCTCCAGCAGTATGTCACCATCTGGAAGAGCAGCTGAAATTTTCTAAGGTTAGTTTGAAAACTAGCCATTTACAAATGGGCATATTCATTAAATAATATAGCGTTTGAATATTTTCAATTTAACAGCTATCAGTCTGTTCAATACTTGATCTGAGTCACGTAGGTGCAATACTTTGCACGCACAGATTTCTACATGAAACACTTCCTCATAACCATAGCCACAAAACATGAACTGAGATAAGTGAAGAAACAATGCCCACATTGTTCATCTGTGAACGCAACAGATTTGTATCTTTGATGTTAATTCTCAGTTTTAAATTCCAATTCGACTATGCTTTATTTTATTATTTATTGCTTCGTTAAGTGTTGCTCAAGCGTAAATGTTTAAACATGCCAAGCTGCAAAGCTGTTATAAAGCCAAAATTAAAGGGAAACTTTATCTCAAATTTCAGTTAAGGTCACATTTACAAGTGTTACTTAAGATGTTGCATCTATTTCCAGTAATCTGATCAGCCTGCACTGTTCTCTGTTTTCTTTTGGTGCAGTGAAGTCATTCTTTGTTGCTGATATGGATATGCTGTATGTGGATGTTCATTTTTTCTGTTGTCAGATCCATAGAATTTGCATAGCTTATGCCATTTTAAAGAATGTGTTTACAAGTAGTCGACATTCAAGTTTGTTTGTTCTTGTTTGTTTTTTCTCAATGCAAAAACGATGAACTTCCAACTATGAAACACTATTTGAATTTGGGTGTAAAAGAAGGTCTAATAATTATATGCCTATATCATATGTATTTCTTTTCTCATCAGCATAATAGAGGGTAGCACATTGTAGCAGAGCAGCGAGAAAGAGCGCTGGGCGGAGTAGAGTCTCATGACCAAACTGTGGTTTTGATTTGCAAATTCGGAAAATTTAAATAATGTATTTGTGATAAGCTAATATAATATAAGGTTTACAGTATCAGTCAGACTTTAGTGTCTCTTAGCTGATTTGATCATTTCTTAATGTGTAATATATTCTTCATTTTTACACATAATCACTACAAATACACACAGTATAAATAGAATATGCAGAATATGAGAATATGCAGAACAATGTAATCGTTCATGTTAGTAATTCAAAATCAACATAACCACATTGTATGTTTTTATATATTTTATTTAACTAAAGCCTCACTTTAGCAAATGAGATCCAATTTCTCTGCTATCATTACAAGTTCATCTTTTTTCTAACACGAACACTGAATATTAACTACGACAAACTTGAGAAAATCACCTTGCATCATTTTTGCATTGCAAGTATGCTGATCGATTCATTGATGACTTTTTACTCTACAGCATATTCTCATTAATTGCAACCGCCTACATATACATGGGCATGTTTTTTGTAATAATCAGTTCAGGTAGACTAATAGCCTTGAGCTTCATGCCCATGTGACTCTTTGATTTGATTCAGGATGCTTTGTTGCAGACATTTGAGATCCCTAACGCAGCCTGAATCGGATCATATGCAAGGTTTGCTTCTCCAGGACAACGCCCCGGGAGTCATCCTCATTGTACACAAACAAATGTTAAAGGAAAAACCTGAATAAAGCAGTGGGCAAGTATAATGAAAACAGATGTTTCCATACTGCTATGAACTAAATCAAAGGCTATGGCCTCCACAGTCACCAGATGTCATATTTATTGAATAAATATGGGACATTTTGGCCTGCCCCAGTAGACAAGGCTCTCCACCACTAAATGAAGAAATATCTTTTCTTCATCCCTCCCCTAGAGTCCAGAGACTAGTGATTTTTAAATGTATTTTATCATTTTGGCAGCAAAGGACAAGCATGTGTACAAGCATTGTCTTTTAAAGTGCACAGTATGTGATCAAAGAGTTCATCGTGCTAAGGGAGTCATGACTAATGGCAGACGCTCATTATGAACGACCCTGAATGGTGCGCAGTGCTCGGAGTTGCTTGAGGGCAGAAGAGAGAAACACTTAGTCACTGATGTCTCTTGTTGGCTTTGGTCCTCCAGGTTTTGATGACCGGGATACAGACCTGTTCTTGTGCGACACCAACACATGCAAGTTCGATGGGGAGTGTCTACGAATTGGGAACATGGTGACGTGCATTTGTGATTTCAAGGTAAGATCAAGATGTAATGTAAAGTGTGTTTGCTTTTAATTGATCATTTGAAAAAGAAAAAATTGTCACCGGTGAGAATCAGGAAAATTGTATTTCTATTATGCATCATATTTATCTGGAAGTCCTGGGAGTCCAAGTTAACTTGAAAAATGATGATTTTTTTTAGGTGGTAAGTAGCCATAAAAGTACAATGCTGGACAATATGTAATGGATACACTTGTCTGGAATTGTCCTTTGCATATTAGTTAGAGTGGTTACCGGCTATGTAAATTTTTTAAAAAAAGGTTAATGACTAGTACATGCACTGGAACATAGGTCTGGATCAGTGTAGACTAATATTAGCAGCTTTCTTCTACACTTTAGCCTACTGGATGCGGCACACTCCAAAGGAACACTAAGTAAACACTAAGTGTTAGAATTAACAAATAGTGGTTCTCTAAAAAATGCATTATCTGTGAACACGTACAAAATATATAGTAGCTCTTGAACAAAAACAACTGGCTGTGCAGTACAGCTCAAACAGGCGCAGCATGTAAAGAAAATATATGGTATTGGAAACATATAATGAGTTGAAAGGTCGTATAAGTCCATTGTGTTGATTGGACAATATTAGCCCCATGGGGAGGTGGCTGCATATTATGCGCTCGGTTTATAGCTCCCTGTGAAACTCAATGTCACTACCATGGACAACTGCATGCTCTTCTTAACTAACACTGCCACCGATGGGACCAAAGACTCTCATTAATGGCATAAATCTAGAAAACTGTGCTGTTTTAGATAATGACTCATACTTAACTTTACGACCAGACCTACAATAAAAAAGGAGCAAACCAGCTGAGTATTGATTTTAGTATAATGTTTTTAAGCTTTGCCGACTGATCCGCCATGCAGAGCCCTTGGATAAATGAAGCCACTGAGATCTGAAGCCGCAGTGCGTGTTCTCATCCGTTGCTTTTATCAGCACGTCATCAGCGCGAGCAGGCACTAGGCAAGCTGACACTCGATTGGTCACCAGCTTTTATCTCAATTTCGTACTTCCCTGAGAGCAAACGTTAACAGAGGCCTGTGGATAAATGACATTATAGCTCCATTTCTCTTCAAGAGATCTCACACTGATACTGCTGTCGCTGTGCACCGAGGCGCTCTCTATGCTCTCAGAATGGAGCAGGTCATACCACAATGTGTGGCTTAATACGAAGGGTCTGAGGTCAAATCGGCTATGCATCTTCTGTTTGTTTGTGTGGAAGATTCCCAGTGTCAATGTCTTTACTTCATCAGTCAATGTTAACATGACCTTCCTAGCCTAGCAACTGTTGGCATGCCCTGTAATGATTAGTTACTCGAGGCCCAAGATTTTTCTTCTGTTGGCAGTTCATCCAGGGATGTCAGACATGAAAGCTGGATTGCTTTTTTTTTGTTATATTTTTTTGTTATAAATAACCCCAAGGAAGAGACACGCAAGGGGCTCTATGAAGAGGAAGTGAGTTTGATGTGGTGGAATCAATGGACACTATTCATTGCCAAGATGCATTAGATTCGCCTCACACTAACTGGTGAAAGAGCCAAGATTTTCACTCACTAGCCCGAGTCAAGCTGCTATAAAGCTCTGTCTCTCTCTCTCATACCAGAAAATGAGTTGCTTTATTTGTCAACTAACACCCCACCCTGACTAATCACATAACATTTCTTTCTAATTCATCTCACAGTCGCTGCTGGGGAAAGCTATTGCTGCCAGTTTGGTTTTGTTAATGTCAGGTCACAGTGCTGATTCCCAAAGGGCTCGTCCATTCTAAAAATATGTGTGCTCATGGCGCTGTGAAACACTTCAACTAAAACTTCAACCAAAGCGTAAATGGCACAATTCATTGCTTTTCGTAATGGTGCTTATAATATATTGTCAAATCTGGGAATCATTGGAGCAGTTTTTCATAACTTAACACAAACTGCACATCCAGATATTATTTCCTGTTGTTTTGTACAGTCCTCATTCAGCTTCCATATAAATTAAATTCTAATACAGTAATCACAAGAAGGTATTAAACAATAATATTCAACTTTGACCATTTTCCATGACCAAAGTATCATTTTGCATAACTGTTCTCATATTCCTGTAACCTTTTTGAGTCAGACAACATTAATAGTATTTCTTTGGGGAACATCCAGGAAAGGATTTACATGGTTGGTTCTCTGCCTTGTAATTGTGCATTTGTTCCTGGCTGGTTTGTTTGGTTTTGTTTAATATTTAATGGAGGACATATAGTGTTGCCGAAATGCAAATGCAGCTTACAGTAGTAGTGTAATAGATCCAGCAGTTACCAGTTATCTCAGTTTCTAGAGAGGACATGAGTACTGTTTCAACTATCACCAAATACAGCAAGTGATGAATAACAATTTTCCTTTAACAATATGATTTACACAAACATTCAGAGCAGTGATTGCCAGCTTGAGCATTTCTTTCCTCTGATTTCCATATTTTGTAAATTAGTAGTTAGTTATTTTTTGACCTTTAAATTTTAATTCAAATATAAGTATATGAGATTTCAAAAATATGTGCCACTGTTGACTAAAATGAAGTGAATTAATATGACAATTGAAACATTCACACAAAAGCATGGCAAAACAAAAGCAAAGCTACATAAGCAAAACATCTAACAAAATGTAAAACTGTTGAAAGTTCGACTGAAAAAAAAAGAATGTAGCTTATACTGTACAATAATTTTTTTTGAAAGGTGTTCAAGGCTCAAAGGGCAGGAGCTGGAAAGCACTAGCTGGAGTTTTAGATGCAGATGCAGCAGCTTTGTTTACAAGTAAGACATGATATTCCAGCACATCGAATATCTCTGGAGGTGTTCAAGGTTTAAGCCAACTCCTGTGGAATATTTTGCAGATGAATGGGAGACAGGTGTTCACACAGCAGATGTTACTAATGTGATGGGTCATTTGTGTTATGATTGCTTACAGCTCGATACTGCTGACAGCAAGCCTATAGGTCAAAACTACTTCTAGTCTTTCAGATAGGTCAGATTTAGAAC
Source organism: Helostoma temminkii (assembly GCA_900302695.1). Lineage (NCBI taxonomy): Eukaryota > Metazoa > Chordata > Actinopteri > Anabantiformes > Helostomatidae > Helostoma > Helostoma temminkii. Next base: position 41,143 of record OMLM01014082.1, on the reverse strand, counting down.
ATGTTGCAGTAACAGCACTGCAACCTAACTGCAGTCTAACTGATGGCAGTACCTCATTGGCTCATGGTGATGTTGCCTGGTACTTCAGCCCTGCTCCTGGCTGTAGGATTGTATGTAGCTTGTTTAATGCAGCAGTGACCTGCTTGTTAAGGATTTTCTTGGAACAGTTCAGTGATTATTTAAGTATTAATTATTGAATAAATAATTTAAAAAGATTTAATTATTGTCTTGCTCTTACATTATCAGGTTTTATTATATGGATATGTTGTCTGATGTTTGTGATATGGACTTGCCTATAAATCCAAAGGTGCTTGACCAGAATTGCTGTATTTGTGCATTTGAATTGCTGTATTTGTATTTGTAAAGTTAAACATTATTAAAAATGATTCATACAAATTCAACTGTTCCACTTAAAAGATGCAAAAGCTTAATAACTGTACAGATTGCAGGCTGCAAAAACTGACAAATTGACTTTCACCCACATTTAAAATGCATTACACAAAATATCCACTACAATGTGGGAATGCAGAAAACAGTTTAAGTGGTAGTTAAATTTAAATGAAAAGGCAACTTAGAGAATTTTATGCCTCTTCCTGCTGGGTGTATTGAAAACAGCTGTAAAGATTTCACCTAATACTGCTTCAAGCATCACTGCAGTCTGTGTGAGTGTAGTGTGTGTGTGTGTGTGTGTGTGTGTGTGTGTGTGTGTGTGTGTGTGTGTGTGTGTGTGTGTGTGTGTGTGTAGGTATGTGTGCATGTCTTTCTTTCCTTTTGTGGACAACTTTTGTTCAAATACTATTCTTGTGAGGACATTTTAGCCAGTCCTCATACGTTTTTCGGGGTTAAGACTAGGCTTTAGGGTTAAGGTTAGTATTAGGTTTGATTGGGGTTAGGCATTCAGTTAGCATTAGGGTAAAGAGCTAGGGAATGCATTGTGTCTATTTGCGTCCTCATAAGTATAGTGAGACAAGTGAGTGAGTGTGTGTGTGTGTGTGTGTGTGTGTGTGTGTGTGTGTGAGGAGAAATGGA